>MU226434.1:365783-391876 GCA_018584345.1 Thuja plicata
ATTACTGATTCGAGGTGAGGACAGGAGACTTTGAGCTCATTGTATCACCTCGTCTTTAGATAAATCAACCGCTGCCTCGTTTGATTGTTCTTACGTCAATCATCGAGTCACCGGCATTACTGTTGCAGGGTGAACTGTATGTGCTACAATTCAGTTCTACAAGAAGCCACCTGCGGTAAGAAGGGAGCCTCCCCTATTGCTGAGAGGAGAGAGAAATCTCACATACTGCTGCCTAAAACACACGTTTTGCAAGTCGTAGTCTTAGTGACTTGCAAAATATTTAGCCAACAAAGAGAAATATAATTAAATATTATATTTCAAATACATCAAAAGCAAGTGCAACAAAAGCTAAATATTTTTAAGTTATGAGAAGTGTATATGTGAAGAGACATCTATTTCTCTTGGAGAATTATAAAAAGCCAAGGCAAGAGAAAATTCATTCATTCTATGCATTTTGATATTATTGAATTGTGTGAAGAGAATTTGGAGACAAGGGTTTCAGAAGTATCAGCTTGGAGAATTGGGAATTCTTCATAGTTTTCAACACTTTGAATTGGTGTCCGTGTAATATCCAGTGAATTGTGCAAATGACGATGACTTTACTCAGAGCCCATGATTGGATTTATTGGTGAAGAAATATCAAGGGTTTGTGTATATATTTGAAGTCTCATCTATTGCAGACCTGTAGCTTCATTGTTGCAGCCATTGTTGATCAGATTTCAAACTTTATACCTTGCTGCTATTAATTCCAGATTTCACTATAAAAGAGTTGGTGCAAATTCCGGGTATGAATAGAGTGTTTTTTTATCATTGTATATGAAGATATAAATAATAAAATTCAATTGCAGCACTCATATAATTGAACTTTATTTCAGAGTGTTATTTCTTGCAAAGTTTATATTCTTGCTTGGCAACACTTTTGAAAGTTTAAAAAAAAATTACATAAGTTAATTCTTGCTTGGCAATCCATTTAAAAGATTTAAGAAATTGTATATTTATTCCAAAACAATCAGTCAAATATATCGTTGCATAGCAATTTAGAGGTCTGGCGGAGTTAGAACAAGCAAGGGTTCTTACAGTGAGCCTCAATGTTTTATCATAAATACTTGGTATTTCATTTAAGGCTTTCAAACTTACCATAAAGGTTTTCTTTTACAATCATAATCCATGATGTTTTGTCTTTCTCTCTTTTGCAGAAGTGATTGCATGGAAGACGATGGTGAACAAACAATGCAAGTGACAACATCAAGATCAGCATGTGCAAGATGAAGATGAAGAAAACTTTGCATGGAGTAAGGAGGACCAATTACAAAGTGATGATCAAGCAAGTGTATGAAGAAGGGAGAGTTCGAGGAAAACGAGGAGCTATTGCAACATCAAGGTCAACATGGAAACATCAACAAAGCAGTTGCGATTCCTTCATCAAGCAAGTGAAGAAGATCAGGATTATGGAAATGCAAGTTGGTCAACAGGGCTTGAGGGAGAAATCATGGAAACATCAAAGCAACATGAAAGAAGAAGGCATCATTAGTGTGATGATCAATGTTGTATATCCAAATTTGTTGAAAACATCAACAAGGGTGATGATCAAATTGCAAATATACACCTCATGGATCAAGGCCAAGATACCGAGACAAAGACAATTTCAAGAACATGTCAATGAAAATATTTCCAAGGCGAGGAGGATAAAGTGGAGTTGAAATGAAATTTATAGGATAGGCATGCTAAGGTGGCACCCACTCATCTTCAACCAATCAGAGGATTCCAACTTAATATGTCCAAGTTCATCTAATCTAGTCATTTGAAGTGTACATATGGAATGCATTTTCCACCCCATCGAATTTTGTCATTGGTTTATCCTCAAGAGGATATGTATTTAATGCAATGTAATTTTCTCACTGGTTAGCATTTAATGCTTGTAAGTGATAGTTAGGGAAAACCTTAATTAGGGTTATTTGAAATGATCTGGGTTGTTGATCTTGAATCAATCTGGGCCATCCATTGTATTTGAAGCCTCTATGACAAGAGATCTTACAAAATTATTGCTAAAATACTGACAAAATAATTCCAAATTCATTGAAGCTTGGTGAATACTTGTGTTTGTTTTGGAGTGTTGCATGGTTTCCATATTTCTCACTTGGTTAAATGTTATTTATGTTAAGTAGAAGTTAGAAGTGGTTAAGTAGAGTAGTTGAATGAAAGGTGTTATTGTTGTTGGTTAATGGTGAAGCTTATTTCATACCTTTTGGTACTTGTTGATTGCAAGTAACAATGCAACGCTAGACAGAACTCTATAGCAAGCACTTAACTTCAATTGTTTCATGCTCATTGATTTGCATATCTTATGGTTTTGATGTGTATGAACAATTTGAAAATCGTCCACGCATCCTTAGATGATAGCACCCTCCTTAGCGTAGTTGTCTTGGCAAACCAAGCACTGATTTAGTTTCACCACATCTCCAATGGTTTCTTGCATTGGTAGAACAGAAGTAGAAGTAGCTTAGATTCCTAAACTCATATCCCATTTGCATTTTATTTCAAACATTGTTAGGATTAATTAATGAGCCAGGATTAATTAATGAGCCCAAATTGCCATATAATTCGTCATAAAGAAGTTGATAGATCCTCCACAAAAGATTAACGTAAAACCCCACGTGGTTACTAGCAAATCACATCATAAAACTGAGTTGTGTACAACAAAAAGTCGCAAGTACGCATTGTAAACCTTGGGGTCACTTCACTTGATCAACAATAGTATTATATTTTTCAGCATTGGAAGTTTCTTTGTTCAAGAGAGGATAGAATACTTAGTATTTTATTATGCATGTTCGAGTGGTCACAAAACTCAACTCAACACACATGCATCAAGAATTTGCATAAAACTTTGCACAAGCCAATCTTGTTCGATTTCATCTTATTATGTGTTCCCTTTAGCAAACTATTCTTCCCTCAAGTGCAACTTGACTAAATTGTCTTTTGAGCATAGGCTTCTAATGCACACATGTTTGTGCCTTGTATTTGGCACTACTCACCTTTAATTGCTTTATGATTGTAGTGTCCTAAATTGTACCTGTGTATGATTTCGGTCCTTAGCTAGGCCCCATTTTAGTGTCCAAAGCTTGCATGTCTGTTATGCTTGATTCAACCTCGATTTCAAGCACATTTTTGGAATTCCCATTTCAAAATTGACCCCCAACAGAAATTAGAGCCCGTATTGGCCGGTATAGGGCGACTAGGTAGATATGGAGCGAGTCAACTCGCCCCACACCATGGGAGTCACCCCACACCTTGTAAATCAGACCAAAATTTAAATGGTACAATGGACTTTTGACTGTAGGGGGGTTTCTAAAGTCCCGTTGGCTTCCTTCGTGTTTAGAGCCTCGAAATGGCTAGGTGAGGTATAAAAGTGATGCAGGAGCATCTTGGGTTCTTGAAGACCTTGCATCATTTAGGAATTGTTTCCTTTTTGGTTGATGAAGTTCCTGGTTTGAGACAGTTTTTTGGAGATCCTGTTAGCGATTGATCTGTTGAGATCTTGGAAAGGAGTGGTCAAGAGGGTTTATTCCTTTTTGTTCATAGATTCTATGTCTATAATCGCGCTTCTTTTGGTGGAGTAGTTTGTGAGATACAGTTGATTCTTTATTAGGCAGTTGTGTTCCTAATAAGCGGTTGCAATGATTTGTCACCGATTGGTGTGTTTGATGTCTCGGTTGAGTTCTGTGGATATTCTGGAGGTGTGGCCATGATATGTTGTTCATGGGGTTATAGGGAAGCTTGTCCTATGATAGCAACTTGTTTACAGTTACCGTGCTTGAGTTATGTTAAATTCTATGACTGGGTTGAGAAAGAAGCTATATAGGCAACAAAAACTTTACTAAATCTCCTCTATGATCAATGCATTTTCAATCCTCCATAGTCCTTTGACAAATGTCCATGAATGCAAACCGAAATACTTGAGAATAGCAACCTCCAAGACTAATTCAAACACCAAAAACGGGGTCTAAATCTGCTATTGCAAGCCGACTTGCAATGCTTGCAAAAAACGGCACTTTTGGCAAAAACGTGCTTTGTATTTGATAATGCAAGCACAACACATTTTAGATTTTGCAAGAGGGACAAAACATGTAGTCGGGCTTTAAAAACCCGACTACATACCATGTATTCTTTTAAAAACTTAATTCTTTCCTTACCATCAACGTGAGTCAAGGCAATGACAAACTTTCTAAACTGCATTGCAAGTTTTCAAACCTTTAAAATATATATTTGAAGTTGTGGTTTTCGGACCGCATTGCAAATCTTATAAAAAGGTGTTTAAGTTGTAAACAATATATGTAGTCGGGCTTTAAAATACTTCCCTTCCAAAACTTTATTTAAAATAAAAGACTTCCCTTCAAAAACGTAAATGTAAATGCAAGGATAAGTTTCCATTTACAAGTAAAACAACTTGCAATGACTCACAAAAAGTGTGGCTTCATGACTTAAGAGGCTTTGGTGGACTTTTGGTTTCTTATCGCAGGCTTTTAAACAAAGAACCATGACTTGCAGTCAGACTTTAAAACCCCACATGCAGGTAACTTAATTCTTTATTTTCTTTTAGAATATAGCTTGGCATTAAGCCTGTGATAGCTTGAAACGACTGGGATTCAAAAAGCAAGAGACCTAGGATGAAAAGAAGACCAAAAACAAACAAACCAATCAAAAAAAAAAAAAAGACTTGAGATTCCGCAAAATCGAGCACTTGCAGTCAGGAAAGAAAAGCTCGATTTTGCAAGAAAGACAACGAAAAACTCGATGAAAATTTCTGAAAATGGCATCTGTAGAACGAGAAAATTAGGCCAATTCAACGTATAATCTATTGCCTTCGAAGAACATCTTAAGAATGCCTATCTTAGAGAGTTTAAACTCTGAATCTTATGAAAAATTTCATAGTGTTGTCTAAATTTTGCGAATACAAAATGAAGGACAACAATGTGCACCTTTGAAAACTTGTCAACAACCACATAATTTGAGTTGTTAACTATTTGGGCCATACCTCACCTATATGTATACCTAATAGGGTGGTTCACATACAAGGAATTTAAACCAGGCATTTCCTGCTATTAGTCAGATAATTGGTAAAAAATTAGATGGGTTAATGAATGAGCAAGACGCTTATATATAGTTTACAAAGATGGCGCTATTAGCAACATTCTAATAACGAAAGAATAAAAGAATATTAGAAATATTCTAATATTTACAAGATACACAATATTGACCACTAAAAGAAAAATAAATAAGATATTCAGAGATATTATTCTAATACCCTCCCTTAATGGTCAATTTGTCAACTACACCAAGGAACCCCCTAAACAAATTTATCTGGAAGGAGTGACTTGGTGAGAATATTGGCAGTGTCGTCTATTGTAGGAACATGTTGCAAATCCAGAGTTCCATCTTCAACCAGTTGTCGGATGAAGTGACAATGAAGGTCAATATGCTTGGTTCGCTCATGGAAAATTGAATTTTTGACAAGTTTGAGCATCCCTTGATTGTCGCAGAAGAGAGGTGACGGGCCTGCCTAAGGCATATGGATGTCGGAAAGCATCCTTTGAAGCCAAACTGCCTCACAACCTGCTTTGACCGTTCCCCGATATTCAGCTTCCGTTGAGGAAAGAGATACTATGTGCTACTTCATAGTGGTCCAAGTGATAACACATGTGCCCAAACTGAAGATATACCCAGAAGTGGACTTTTTGTCATCAACAGAGCCTCCCCAATCCGAGTTTGTGTAACCAACGAGTCTAGGATCTTTGGTTCATCCATAGAGGATACCAAAGTCTGGAGTGCCCTTGACATAGCGCAAGATGCGCTTTGCTGCAACCCAACGATCTGAAGTAGGAGTTGTCATGAAGCGAGATATGTAACTAACTACAAAGCTGAGATCAGGTCTAGTGGTGGTGAGATAGATCAAAATGCCCACTAGTTGCCTAAATGTGAATTCATTATCAACAGGAGAACCAGATTTGGCTGACAACTTTAGACCAAACTCCATAGGTGCAGATGCAGGTTTGCAGTCCTGCATTCTGCATTTGTCAAGCAGAGCCTGTGCATATTTAGACTGAGAGATAAAGATGCCATGTGACTACTACCAAACCTCGACACCTAGGTAGTAGTGTAGAAGCCCAAGGTCAGTCATGTCAAAAGACTAGCATAAATTTTGTTTGATTGCATGAATCAAAGATGCCAAACTACCAGTGATAATCAGATCGTCAACATAAATAACCAGAAGGATGATGTCACTGTCAGTAGTCTTGACATACAGATTTGAGTTAGGACTCCTCTGCAAACCCTGATCTATGAGGTACTTGTCAATTTCTATGCCCGAGGGCCCTGTTTGAGGCCATATAGTGCTTTCACTAGTTTGAGTACCTGGTATTCTTTACCAGCAACCTTGAATCCAAGAGGTTGCATCATGTAAACCTCTTCCTGTAACTCACCGTTGAGGAACACACTCTTGACGTCCATTTGATGGACTTTCCAGCCACATTGAGCTGCCATGGTTAGGACTAATCTAATGGTGCTCATCTTTGTTGTTAGAGAAAAGGTCTCCTCATAATCAATTCCTTCACGCTAAGAGAAGCCTTTAGCAACAAGGAGAGCCTTGTATTTGACTTTGTAGACCCATTTGCATCCGATAAGTTTCTTTCCTAAAAGAAGATCTGACAGAACCCAAGTGTTATTTTTCAATAGACTATGATACTCAGTCTTCATAGGTTCTTCCCACTAAGGTATCCCTTTCACCTCTATGTATGTTTGAGGCTCATACACACTGTGAATGTTGGTCATGAGAGTAAAATTTACAGAATCAGAAGGTTTTCTCTTCTTCCGAGTAGTTCTACCCTCGATGAGCTAAGATCGCCAATCGTCTTAGCCCACCATTTAGGTCGGAGAGTAGAAGTGCCAACATCAGAAGTAGGTGTAACAGGAACATCATCATCAAAGAGAAGATCGAATGAATACTGAGGAAAATCAGGTGGTGTAGCTGTATGTCTGGGTGATCCTACAAGACAAGGAAGTGGTGGAGAGGCAAGAACACAAACTATTGGAGGCTTCCCAGCTGGAACCCTCCCATCAGGTGGACCTAATGGAAGACGGACACCCAAGTCTTGAGCTTTGAGAGACTAATCCTCAAAATCCATAACTAGAGATAGCTGAAATGGCCCCCGTTCCTCATCAAAGACCACATTCCGACTGAAGACGAGATGATAGAATGAATGAATGAAAGATTTTAATAACCTCCATGAGGCCAAACTAGCTTCCGGGGCCCGTATGCTAGCATGTATCCGCAGAAAAGAAGCCGAGAACCTAAAGAAGCTGGTAAGCTCTTGATTAAATCTCCTCTCTGACGATGAATTTTGATAATCAGATTTGCAATTCTGCCTAACTGTTTTTCATCAAATAGGTAGTTTAAGCTGTCAGCCTCTAAAATATCCACATAACCAGATTTGATGTCGTTGTATGTCAGGCACTCCATGATAAAATAATGCTTTGTCTCAACCATTTCCATGTCGCAGAATAGGCATGTCCTATTTTTCCAGTCTTCTTTTGGCACCAGCCATCTACCCGTTCCGCACCTCAAATGGTGAGAGCTAGTTCTAAGTTGGGCTATAAGCATTTTTGCTCTCCATTTAATATTTTCTCCTATATATGCTTTTTCCTCATGACCTATTGTGGGGATAAATTCTTTAATATAATATATTTTTTTCGCCCATTTTGCTTTGACCATATGATACTTCGAAATTTTTCCCGAACAAACTTCTTTATTTCTTAATTGCTAACCGAACACTCTTGAACATTTACATCCCAATTATTCATCCATTTGTCATTTTGTTTCATCCATGTGTTCTTTCTCCTATCCAGTCTTTCGTCTATGACTAACGTAGGCCAGCGGTGACTTTCCATACTTTGAGTCTGCTTTAGGTAACTCAACAGTCGAATCATTGCCGAAGCATCTAAGGAGAAGGTACCAGTTTCCACCAATAAGATCTCATAAGGCACTATTGTTTTAATTTTGAGGTTGCTGGTGATGTGATGTTTTTGAATTCTTTCTACTTGTCTCCACTTCTAATCATACATGCTGCTGCCCCAAATTTCACACCCGTAAAGGATCACCGAGGTAACTAACAGACCAAACAACATTTTCATGGTCTTCCAATCCCACAGCTCAGCATTCCTACACTTATTTTGTAAAGAGTACGGCGCTTTCCAGCCCCCTTGAATTCTTTTTCCTGTGCACGTTTCCCAACTAAGTTTGCTTTGAAAATCGATCCCCTGATATTTGTACTCATTTACTATCTCTAGAGGATTTCCTTCAAAAAGGAACGCGCTTGAAGTCTTCCTATTTCTTTTAAGGAGAAGATCATCACTTTAGTGTTACTGGTGTTCACTTGCATTCCCACTTCATGACAAAAGGTTTACAATGTCTTCAAGTGCTCTCTCATCCCATCGGTCGTTTTGGCTATTAAATTGAGATCATCCGCATACAAAAGTAGTTTTACGGTTACCACAAAGCTAGCTAGTTGGACCCCGTCTCCCTTGGTCTTGTTTAACCATTCTTCCAACTTATCAATATAAAGCCCAAACAAAGTTGGAGAGAGCAGACACCCCTATTTGACCCCAATGTCGCTGTCAAAGCATTCTGACATCCCATTTGTAGTTCTGATTTTAGCCTTAACCTGCTCATAAAGTCTATGTACCGCAGCCCTAAGCTCCTTAGGAATTTTCAGTTCTTCCATTCTATCCCAGAGTTTGTCATGTGGCATGGTGTCAAAGGCCTTTTTAAAGTCCACAAAACAGCAAAAAGCCTCAACCCCTTGGATGTTCCATATTTTTTAAACCAGGAATCTAAGAGTGACACCATGATCAATGGTGGAGTACTTTGGTTTAAAACCAGCCTGCCCCTTAGCCCTTTTGCCCTTTATTTCTGCCCATCTGCTGACTTTCCGTTCTACCATGCTACCAAATAGCTTGCCGAGGAGGGGAATAACCATGATAGTCTGATAATTTGAAGGGTTATTTATGTCGTCGCTTTTATGAAAGGGAATCACCACACTAGTTGTCCAATTTTCGGGAAAACCCTCTTCATTAACATTGTTGAAGATATGATTGATATGAGGAGGAAGAATATCAATGCCCCATTTTAAATGTTTAGCTTGCAGCCCATCAATATCCTAGGCTTTTCGCCTTGCTAACCTCCATATGCCTTGAATAATATCTTCCATGTTGAAAAGCTCAGATGTGACCTTGATTACCGGGGTTCTATGTTCACCCTGCTCACGTTCATATAGCCTCTTAGCGTACTCTAGCCATTGAGACCCTGTGATGTTATTTTCTATTTGCTTCTTTTGCCGCAGCTCTTTCCAAAACAATTGGGATTTTTTTTCCAAGGTTAATCAACTCTAACCTTATCAAGTCCACATATTTTTCTTTTTTGTGCCTTAGCAACTTTTCATACTCCCTTCTGTAATCTTTATTCATTTTCTCCCACATATTTCTCTTTGCCATCTTGCACTCATCATCAAACCAGGGGTTTGCTGGGAAAGTATTCTTAGAATCTCTTTTGGGTCTCGACCTTTTACATTCTTGTAACGCCCTGAGGATTAGAGGAACAAGATTGTCTTTGTCAACAAGGTGTTGTTTCGAAACACTAAGATTACTTTCCTGGGTATTTGTAAGCCACTTAAGGGCCTCTTTGAATATTTCCTAATTTTCTTGAGTCTTTAGAATCCTACCAAGCGGAGGTTCTTTCCTGTGTTGAGAAAGGGTTTGAACACTTTGTTGCCCCTTTAAATGAGAGGCCAGTTTCAATAAAATTGGGTTGTGATCAGACTTTAGTCTAATTGGGCATTCTCCTATCTCGAATTCCATTATGTTTGAGGTGTAATCTTGAGAGCAAATGACATAATCCACCATGCTTTGACCGTTGTAGGTTTTACAAGTGATGTCTCCTGACTTCGGCCATCTTTCCAAACCATTACAAATGACCATGTTGTAAAGACTGCAAAAACCCAATAATTTTGCCCCATAATGATTGACATTGCCCTTGTTGTCCTATGCAAACCTTTCCCAACATTGGGTCTTCTCTTCCTCTAACCATAAAGGATAGTTGCTTTCTTTGTAGCTTCTTTTCAGGTTAAGAGTTTGGTTGTTTGCAGTCCTAGCATTAAAGTCGCCTATAATTAAAGTTTCGCCTAAAGTGTTGAAGGGAGAAATGTCCTTTTTCAGCGATGCATATGGATCTTCCCAATCTAGATTCTTCTTGTATGTTTTTGAGCCTTTAGGAGCAAAGTAGCATGCTGCCACCCTTATAGATACCTGGTTCTCTGTTATTTTCAGCCATATATATTGCTTGTTTAAGTCTTCTTTTTCTATAATTATAAATTTGCCCCATGTTTCCTTAATTAAAATGGTAATTCCCCCATGTCCTTTGCCATTGTCAGTTCTTTCATTCCACACCGAGACTTTTTTGTACCCCTCGAACTCTGGAACCTTACACCCATCGTGTTCATGTGTCTCCATGAGAAAGATAATGTCTTTATCTCTAGCTATAGGCCCTAACCCAAGTCCCCTTCTCCAAGGATAACCCCTACAATTCCAACTAACCATTGTTAAGTGTTCCTGGGGGGGGCCCAAGTTCCTATTTCTCATGTGTTATTTTGTCACTGATTTGGGCTTTCCCATTTTCTAACCACGCCCATTTTCCATTATCTCTTGCTGCTTTTACTTTTTCCCATTCTTTCCTTCTTTCTTCTTGTTGGGTTATGGTAAGATCTTCATCAAGATAAATGTGTGTGCCTTTGAGGAACCTCTTGTTTCTTAGAATACTGATTTTGTCTTATATGCTCCTCAAAGTAACCCTAACATGTCTACCCTTGTTATCTTTCATCCATTTTCCAATCCTTTGTGCTTGTTGAACTACTCCATTCCAGTCTAATTGATCTCTAAGGAAGTTTCTTATTAACTCTCGATGTCAACCAAGCAATAGGCTTTTTTATTATCACTGTAGTCGGTGAGCAAGAGTTTCTAGCTCTTGGCATCTAACTTGGTGTGTTTGGCATCAGGGATCTAGACAAAAGCAGTGGAGCCAAAAACTTTGAAATGATTGATTCTGGGCTTACGGCCTGACCAAGCCTCTTCCGGAGTCTGCTTCTTGACAGCCACTATGGGAGAGCGGTTGAGAAGATAGAGAACAATGTGGATTGCTTCAGCCCAAAAAAAAAAATTGGAACACTCTTGTGTTCAAGCATCGACCGAGCCATTTCGGTGATCATGCGGTTTCCTCGCTCAATAACATTTTGCTGAGGGGTGTAGGGTGTTGTTAATTGGCACTTTATGCCACATTGTTCACAAAAATGGGAGAAGGCAGAGGAACATAATTCTCCCCCATTGTCAGTTCTAAGAGTGACAATATGTTGACAAGACTCTTTTTCTACAAATGCTTTGAACTTTTGAAATATAACAAACACCGCCGATTTTTTACGAAGGAAATACACCCACATTTTATGACTGAAATCGTCAACAAAAAGTAAAAAATACCTAGACCCAGTAATAGTGGCCATAGGTCCAAAGATATCAACATGGACCAGTTGTAATACCTTAGAAGCTCTCCAGGAGTCGTCATCTGAAAATGGAGTGCAATGTTGCTTCCCAGCCTGACATGCTCCGCAAACTCCAACGTTCTGAGTCTGAATCTCCGACAGTCCAATGACAAGATCTTCTCAAACAAGCTAAGAAAGATAGTGCACTATTATGTTCAAAAGAGGAAAGATCTTAAATTTATAAGGTATAATTAAATATTAATTTTTTATAATATAATATTTAAATTTAAAAATAAAAAATTTAACACACTTTCTGATTGATAATTCGAAGGAGGAAAGATTTTAAATTTAAATTTACTATAATGAAATGTTAAATTTTACAATCTAAATAATATAACAATAAAACTTTTTATTGCCATCAAAGTCAATATTTAAATTGTTCTTTATGTGCCCTTTTTCCAGAGAGATATGGCACAGGTGGTGGGAGGCTTGGCATCATGGTTGTGTTCATACTTCCTCCCTAATTGAATTCTACGAGAGTTTGGGCAGACCTCCTACGAAGTCAGCTTTCCTTCAAGTGGCTTGGACTATTGGACCTATTTATATTAAATGGAACCATTGGTTGGAAAGAAACCGTAGGATTTTTTGCTACTCCAAATTGGGGAGTTTTCAGTTGTGGCAGAAGATTGTTAACAAGCTTCAGGAGACTATCCATGCTAAGTGTGATATGTCGGAAAACATTGATCCTGGGAATTATGCTATTGTGAGGAATTTGAACTTGGGAGATAGTAGAGAGGGCTGCATTGTTGGCAAAAGACCCCGTCATGTTAAGCAACGAGTTTGCAGGGTTGGGAGGTGGATGCCTCCCCCAGCTGGGGTCCTGAAGATTAATACTGATGGTTCTTCTCGTGGGAACCCAGGGCTTGCTGGCATTGGTGGTATAGGTAGAGATAATGATGGTGGTGCTGTTTTATTCTTCTCTGTTTACAAAGGACAGCACTCTAATAATCTGATGGAGGCCCTAGCAATTAAGGTTGTTGTTGAGAGAGATTGTTCTTTACGTTGGAGGAGGATTATCTATAAGTCGGACTCTCAGATTGTTGTGGATATGTTAAACAACCGGAATTTCGACGATGTTAGTTGGCAATTAGCCTCAGTGGTTAGTCGGATTTTAAACCTTAGCAGTTCTTTGGATTTTGTCTCCTATTATCATATCCCCAGAGAATGGAATCGTGTGGCTGATTAATTGGCGAAGTGGGCTTCTGAGAATGTAGATGGTTGGGATATTGGCGGTAGGGATGGTCTTCCTTCTGACTATCTTGAGGCCTTGGAGAGGTTATTGGTGCAAGACAAGAATATGTATTGCTGGTTGGTGTTTCTTTTTGTTGGGGGCCTTTTTGGTCCTGTCTGGTTGGGCCTAAGGCCTTTGCTTTGTACCTTGATTTGGTTTGAAAAAAAGTTTTACCCCTTTTTCAACAAAAAAAAGTCAATATTTAAATTAAAAATATAAATCTTGACACATTTTTTTCATTTTAATAGAATTTTTTAAAAAAATCAAGAAATAAGCATTTTAAAATTTTCATAGAATATCAATACAAAAACGAAAAAAATTAAAACAATGAAAATCTATTCGCCCAGTAGTTTCAGCTGCATCAAACTTGCAAGGTCACTGCAGACTTGCAGGGCGTTGTCGCAGGTGAAAATTTATTCCCGTCGAAGTCACACGATGTTGCCTCTATTCACATCAAACTTGCAGGACATTGTTGGGTTGTGTCAGACTTGCTAGGCATCGCCTTTTCCATAGCTTCTCCAACACAGGCAAGGACGTTGAATGGCTATGAATAGAGAAACCCTTCAAGGAGGCTTACGCTTTTAAAATGCATTTTCGATTGAAAAAAACCTTAACCTATTTACTGTACGAATTTTAAGTGAACCGAAACAAATTTTTTGGGCTTTTGAAAAAATCATTGAATTTCGAATTTCACAAATGAAATTCATCGAACGTTGTGACATAGATCTGCAGGTCTTTTAGCCATGAAGGCATAAAAAGCAGACTCACCCTGCTCAGTGTTTCGTAGCACGCACTTGAGGCTGTGAGACACTCCAACTTCATATGACCAAACTTATGGCATTAGTTGCACTGAATATTTTTCTTCTTCGAGCCTTCTGAAGACTGAGCAGAGGGATTTTGCTGAGAAGACTGAGAGAACTGATAGTTACTTGTGGATTTAGTTGAGAAAGCTTGCGTGTTTGAGGATGAGCTGGTACCACTGTCGAATTATTGTTTCCAGCGATCTTGCTGGAGAAGCATTATGGAGAGATTGGAAAACGAAACATCAGAATCAGTGAAAGCAATGTTGAGAGATTCAACAAAGTGCTCATAGGAAGACGGTAGACACTTCAGGGTGATCACCACCATGTCTTCTTCCATTTTGCGTCCAATGGCTTCCAACAGATCTCAAATGCCCTTGATTTTATTGAGATGATCCTGCAGGGACATCTGGTCATCCATCATGATTGTGAAAAGCATGTTCTTTAGGAAGAACACACAGCTCTTACCAGAGGTTTCAAGTAAGCCTTTGAGATGCATCCAAATTTCAGCAACTGTTTTACCAGAAGGAACCTGCGGGAGCTCATCATCAGGGACCAAAAGGTTGATGAGCATAACAGCTTCTCGATTTTGCTCATCAAATTTATCCTGCTCTTTGCCTTCTTCCACAAGACGATTAGTCTTGCCCAAAACAATTTTGTCAAGACATCTATACTCAAAAATCGCCATCATACACTGCTTCTAGATATTGTAGTTTTTGATGTTGAACTTCTAACTGCCCCCAAGCAAAATATTTGTCAGAGATGCCATTGTAGACGACTAAGGTCAAAGGTGGTTGACAAGGACACGAATATCGAGGTAGAAAATGTGCAAATCACGTTTTGAATAAGACTGAGGCAAAGAACAGGCACTAATTTTGAGACTGAAAAGTAGATTACCGGGCATGCATCCCAAGACAATTTTTGAGAAACCCAAAAAAAGATGCAAACAACCTAAATGAGCTCTCGAAAAATCCATAAGGAATTTGCAATCAAATTTAAAATACGACAAAGAAAACAGAGGATTCAGAAGAAACCCTAGTCGGCTCTTTTGTAGATGTCTGTATATTTTTTAAAAACTTAGAAAGAAAGCTTTCTGAAACCAGATTTCCAAAAAATGCAAGTGCAAAAGAAAAGGATTCATAAAACCCTAGTTTGCAGAAAAAAACAATGAACTGTGTTGGTGTTGAGTAGATTGTGACCGCAGAAATGGTCGTCTGGCAAAAAAAGAGCTCACGAACCAAAATACAGAGATTTCACCGCAGGTTTGAGAAAAAACGAGCTCAAAAAGCTGTCGAGCCCAAAAAATGAGCCAGGAACAGAATGAAGAATATTCGTTTTAGGCTAGAGAAAGTGTTGCGGGTTGTGTTCTACAAAAAAATGAGTCACATGAGACAGAAAAGGAGCCGCATTTTTTGAACGGGTGGTCTCTGCAAGACATGTGAAGCAGAAACACAGAAAATGACCAAAGATAATGATCATAATGCAGATACGAACAGATGAACTTCAACAAGAGATCGATCACAAAGAAAACAGGCACAAATGGCATGTGACCCAGTTGTAGAAGCCACGAAAAAAGCCGTAAAAACCCTATGCAGGTTGTAGACAAACATGGCTTGGGAAGAGTATTTCCCTAGAATAGACCCGCAAATTTCCTGGGAGAAAAATTCATTTTGAAAATATGCTAAAAAAATTCCGAAGGACAAATTTTAGAAACTTAATTTTTTTTAAAAGAAAAATTAAAAATCCCGCTCTGATACCATATTAGTCAGATAATTGGTAAAAATTAGATGAATTAATGAATGAGCAAGACGCTCATATATAGTTTAAAAAAATGACATTATTAGAAATATTCTAATAACGAAAGAATAAAAGAATATTAGAAACATTCTAATATTTACAAGATACACTATTGACCATTAAAAGAATAATAAATAAGATATTCAAAGATATTATTCTAATACCTGCAACATTGACTTTTACAACAAATTGAGATGGAAAAAGAACAATCACTTTTCGCTTGCCAAGAGCACATTTATAGAAAGTCCAGCTAACTTTTTCCCATTTCTCTTTTTTAATTTTTTCAAATTCTTTATAAGTTTTTGCAACATAATATGAAGAAAAAACTTATAAAAACCAAAAACAAAAAGAGCACCAGCACTTCAAGTCCTGGCAAAAAATCTAAAACACAAGCTGACTAAGTTGGCTAAAAGAATGTGAGGGACGTGTTACAATGGAAGTGAGATGGGAAGTAGGGCCCTTATAATGAAGGAAAAGCCTTCTTCAATATGTTCACGTATTTGACTGATAAAAATCACATAAAATGTTACTGTAGCAAAGCAAGATCAACAAGATGACATGCAAGTTAAGTAATTTACTTGAATGAAATGCCCGGGCCCAGCTTCTGTAAACATATGGACGCAGCCAAACGGGAAGTTCCTACAGAAACATCAGAGACCATGATAGATCAGAATACTGCCATTAGATGTACCAATTGAGCATGAATGTACCAAAAAGTAATCAAGTGCTATTCGAATAAGAGAATATTAGAAATGCTGATAAGTCAAAGTGAAAACATAAAATAAACAAAAATCAGAGAAAGGTAAAAGGCAATATTTAATAGAAATCAGACCAAACAAACCTTGTATGTACATGCACCTCCAGATTTTGCCTATCTTTTCCTCAAATTGCATAATCATTGTAGTTCCATACAGAAAAGTAGAAGGAATCTATATATGCTTTTCAATGTTTTCATAAGGGCCTGTGTGCAAAGTTAAAAATGTCTGAGAAAAAGCGACCCAAGTTGGCAACATGTAGGCATAAGTAGGACTAAATAGCAACCTGACCACCTCAAAGCAAAATCTCAGAGCTTAGCCACATGGGTAATTCTTCATGGCCTACTCATCTGCTAAACTCAAATTTTTAAAAGCCTGGAATACTACTTGTGCAGGACATACAAATCCTTTAGCTTCGTATTTAGACATGTATGGAATCATTCCCTTTGTAGTACATGCATTTTTCATTCCCTATACTACCAGCCTTAGAACACAGGCATAACAGAATAAAAAGCAGCAGGTCCTATATTACCCGGATTTGTTACTTTTAAACAGTCCTTGTATGGTCTTCGAATCTGAGTCTCTCAAATTTGTGTATAGGGTCTAAGTTTTCCTTCCTTTGGTTACTTCTAAGTTGTCTTTAAGATGTCTTTGATCTGACTTAATGCAGCCTTTAACTCTGACTTCCGATCTGCACCTAGTGCTACAAATCGCAGACCTCAATACTGATCCAATTTGCACATTCATGTGCTTCCAAAACCCTGATCCATGTAACTCGCCTATACAAGGATGTGAAGCCCATATTGCTTGATAGAATAGTCTTGAATTCGCTGCTAGGATTTACCAAGAAATCGATCCTTAGACTTCCAATAATAATTCGCTCCAATGTTCTTTCATGGTCGAATTCACTGGTGGAGTTCGCACTTAATAATGGAGGAGGTTACTGTTTGAATTCACTTTTTCTTTATCCTTGATTCGCTGATCTAATTCATTCCATGAATTTAGACGGGATAAATACGCTCCTTCAAACAGGCTTGCAGAACTATAATGTTCGATATTGCTGATTTCATTCACTCACACAGGGCAAGATTTCACTGAACACAATTGCTCTTCCAAGACTTTGCTGAAGGACTACTCCCATGTTATGTTTTTGACTTGGGCCCATGATTTACCCACCTTGCAGTAATATAACCCATTTATATTATTATACTTAAATATTTGCCTCATTATTTAATTACCAAAATCGAACCTTGCATAATAATAAATATATCCTTTTATATTTATTCATTATATAATCGATCTTCTCATAATTAAATATATCAATCATAATTAAATATATCAATCATAATAAAATATTATCCAATATATTATTATTATTATTGTTACCTCTTTGTCTAATGCGTTGATCTTTGCCGTAAAGGCCAAAACATCAACACTCCCTCTTGGACTTGAGGAAAAGATCAACCACATCATTTTCCTTCATTCCATCTATCATCCACTGATAGAGGTGTCAAAAACATAAATATAATGGATTCCATATCCAATGTTGTCATAGATTTCACATCTATGAAGGTAGATCCCTATCTACCAAATATGATGAGAACATAAGTCACATATGTTTATCATCATTCCCAAAGCATAGATTTCATGTCCATATGAAAAATCATCATTCCATGGTAACATCAAGTCATCTCCACGACTCGAGATAGAATATCAAGTCCATGATATTCAAGGTAACATCAAGTCCATGATGTTTACCAGCCAGGTGTGGATTCCTTAGATCCACGAGTCTCCATGACTCAAGAGTTAGAATATCAAGTCCATGATATTCAAGCTAACATCAAGTCCATTATGTTTACCAACCACGAGTCATCTTGACTCAAGTCCATGATATCAAAATAAGATCAAGTCCATGATGTTAAGAGCATTGGTCTAACAAATATCAAGTCCATGATATTCACCAAGCGCTCGGAGTAATGGTCTACCGACATCAAGTCCATGATGTCACCATATACTCAAATGTGGATCTTGATCCAAGAGATATCAAGTCCATGATATCAAGAGCATTGGTCTAACGAACATCAAGTCCATGATATTCACCAAATGCTCAGAACAATGGTCACCAGACATCAAGTCCATGATGTCCACCAGATACTCAAGTGTCGATCCTTGATCCATGAGTCTCTTAGACTCATAAGGAGAATATCAAGTCCATGATATTCATCCAATTCATAAGAACATCTTAGCCATAAGCATAAGTGTAACCAAAATGAATAAGCATATCCAATGAATCCACATAAGCATAAGAATAACCAACATAAATCTTATCTTATGAATATATAATAACCATGAATATAGACTCTGCTATAAAAGGAAGTTTATTCCCACATACATGCCAAAGTATATCATAAGCCAATGTGCCAATGTAAAGTATAACATATACCAATGTAAAGTATGCTCCCAGAATATGTCAAGGCAACATAAAGTTTGCTTCCCATATGTACTCACGCTTACATAAAATCAATGTAAAAATAGTTGATCAGTCATGCTAATGTATGTTCCCATACATACATAACAGTATGCAGCCATAACATAATGTAAGGTAAGTTGTAACAAAAAAATTGTGGAGTATGCTCCTCATACAAACACGTAATGCTGCAACATAATGTACAGTATGTTCCTCATACATAATAAATAGAATATCAGTAAAGCCAACCAGCTAAACAGATAATCAGCTATGCTAATCAGATATGCCAATTGGCTGTGCCAATCAGCTGTGTATGTTCCTACACATACATAACATATATACCAAAAATATGTCAAAGTAAAGCATGCCAATTAACCAGCTATGTCAAACAGCCAAGCTAAAAAAAAAGGGTATTAGCCTACTCATATAACCAGAATGCAAAATATAACGAAGGAGTTATTTAACGCAAAACTAAGTGAGCCAATGATTGAACTCCCTCTTATGTACGTGCATGCCATGCACTAAGGTGGGTTTCTTCAATCCACATATTCAGTATGTAGTCCCCTCCATAGAACCATATAAGGATAAGTTGTTAGTATACCCATAATTCATTTTATCCATGAATGTTTTAAGTCACACCAGGTTATGATCACTAGGGCCTGTGCCACTCACAATAATCTACTCCCTCTGGATTAAAATAGTGAAAGGTTTATATGTTTCCTATCTTCTCCCTCTAAAGCATAGTTTTGTCTTCCTTTTAATGTCCACAAGGTTAGACTCCCTCTCAATGTATGTTCCCAAATAATTTGTACCTACCAAATAAAGGAAGGGCAATTTGTAATATGCCTTATGAGAAGATAATATACACTAGGAGGTCAATCGGTTAATTGACACAACTTGAAGTCTACTCATATTTTTCCAGCCAATTATAAGATCATGAGACAGTTTCACAACTATGGTAATCATAGGAACCAATAAATTTCCAATAGAAGGCGTAGAAGGTTCAAAGACCAATGAATTTGCATATACACAATCCTAGATCTTGATGCAAATCAAAACCCTCATAAGATGTAAGGTCAAATTACTATTTTCGGACCAAACCCTAGTTGCCATAGTGTTTCTTAGTTTTGAAAGAGTTAGACTGGATTCCTAAATCTGAAAAAGATCTTTCCTCAACCTCGCTCTAATACCATGTTAATGTTTTCAGATTATCACAAGGAATGTACAATCTATAGAAGTCTTTCAATTACTAAGCACAGGATATAAAGAAGTAATCAAAAAGAAAGGAGAGATATTACCCGGATTTGTTACTTTTAAACAGTCCTTGTATGGTCTTCAAATTTGAGTCTCTCAAATTTGTGTATAGGGTCTAAGTTCTCCTTCCTTCGGTTACTTCTAAGTTGTCTTTAAGATGTCTTTGATCTGACTTAATGCAGCCTTTAACTCTGACTTCCGATCTGCACCTAGTGCTACAAATCGCAGACCTCAATACTGATCCAATTCGCATATTCATGTGCTTCCAACACCCTGATCCATGTAACTCGCCTATACAAGGATGTGAAGCCCATATTGCTTGATCAAATAGTCTTGAATTTGCTTTTAGGATTTACCAAGAAATCGATCCTTAGACTTCCAATAATAATTCGCTCCAATGTTCTTTGATGGTTGAGTTCGCTGGTGGAATTCGCACTTAATAATGGAGGAGGTTACTGTTTGAATTCGCTTCTTCTTTATCCTTGATTCGCTGATCTAATTCATTCCATGAATTTAGACAGGGGATAAGTACGCTCCTTCAAACAGGCTTTGCAGAACTATAATGTTCGATATTGCTGATTTCATTCACTCACACAAGGCAAGATTTCACTTAACACAATTGCTCTTCCAAGACTTTGCTGAAGGACTACTCCCATGTTATGTTTTCAATGATTTTGTCCTTCATCAAAGTTGTTCATTTATATGAGCTTGCAAGGTGTAAAGTGGACCTCCAAATCAGCCAACTTGGGCCCATGATATACCCACCTTGCAATAATATAACCTATTTATATTATTATACTTATTTATTTGCCTCATTATTTAATTACCAAAATTGATCCTTGCATATAATAATAAATATATCCTCGTATATTTATTCATTATATAAGCGATCTTCTCATAATTAAATATATCAATAATAAAAATATATATATCCAATATATTATTATTATTATTGTTACCTCTTTGTCTAATGCGTTGATCTTTGCCGTAAAGGCGAAAACATCAACAAACTTGACCTCTAAGTAAAAATCCAGAAGATTTTCTCTCACTAATCAACCTGATAGAGAATGGAACATAAGCGGCACACACATTGACAAGAACATTTGGGTCCTCGGGATTCAGGAATGCTACTATAATCAAACAACTACCTTAAAGGAAAAGCAATACAAACAGGTACCTGGAGAAATAACTTTTAAGCATCAGAGTTCTATACAAAGGATGATAAAATGTGTATTGTCCCCTTCTTAGCCAGTAACAGTTAATCAGGGTTAGTCTATCACCAGGTCCTCGTACTTACAAGATGGATAAAGGATCCGTGAATTGGAGGTATCAGTTGTTACCTTGAAATATTTTGAGTTGTCAAGTTTAAACAATTTAAGGCTAAGTAATATTCTCTCAAAAAAGGGTGCACTTGTAATATGAGTGTAGTGAGAGAAAGATGTGCTTGGAGAGAGAATGAGGTGCTATGAGTTGGCACCTTTCATGGAGAGAGAAATAGGAGCTATGAGTTGGGTGCTCTTTGAGGAGAAAGGAAAAAAAAGTGACTTTATAATTTTATTTTATTTTTTAATAGTAACTTTACTTTGGGGCTACTCCACTTAAGTTGGAAATAATAAAACAATAGAATTAAGTAAAATTTAAGTGGGAAACCCTAAGAAAACCCTAATAGGGCCCATAGTTTTGGATTTTGATAAAAAGGCAACTTGGAGATCATTTTGATCATGTTATGTTATGTTATGTTGATTATTTTCTCTCTTGCCTCTTGAGAGGAGCTTAGCTGAGCCTGAGGGTTTGGAGCAGCTTGTGGAGATGAAAACCTTCACAGGTCTTCACAATTGCCATTGTGAAAGATCTTCCAAGGGTGTGTGAGGAAATCCTCCGCCAAGGGTTTCATTTGAGTAGTAAAGAAATCCATTTTTTTGGAGCATTGTTCTAGTTATTTCTATGAGTGCAGCCTGCTTGTCTAGCCACACCTTTCTTGGCTTAATTTTGGAGTTGAATGTAAAGTCACCCCCTGTTCTAAGCCAATTTTTGTGCCTTTCACTCAATGTAATTTTGTCGAACAGTTGGCTTCTGATTTATTTTCAAAATGCAGATGTATGTAGAGTATTTTACTAACAACTAATCATGACCAAACATACAAATGGTTTCCAATGCATGTACATTCATAATGATAACAGCACAAATGGAACAAGATTCAGATTTACAACAATAATCAGAGCTGAAGTTGAATGCCAATGTATATTATTTGCAAAACACTTAGTGCAGATTACATATGCCTTTTTGTTTGCCACTCAAATAGATTTGATAGCAAATGCATACCATAAGAAGTTCCCAAAATACAATCACAGACCTGGTATGTTGTCCAAAATCTTCATCTCAAACCTACTTAAGCCCTTTCTGTTGAGTATGGCACACTTAGAACAACTCCTAAGTCTGTATGGCAACCCTACAACCTTCTATAGCAGGTTCAGCTGAGTCTTAAGGGCTTTCAGACCTGTACGGCTTCCCAGTAAATGTCTAACAGCAAGTACAACACTCTTTCTGATGATTACAGATCTATAATATCCCTAATAGTGGCTCATAATTTGCTGCGGCACAAACTTGGGATTCTACAGGCTGGTTCAGCAGTCACCAACCCACCAGATTGCTGAATATACAACCTCCAACAGTGCAGTTCGATCACAGCAGTAGTAAAAGCATAACAAAATCTGATAACTGTAACAGCAGTTCCTAAACCTTTGGTAAATGACTTCTAGACTCGAAACTCCAGTTCGACTTCTTCTTGGCAATTGCAAATACTTAAGCAAATAACACAAATCGAATAATAATAATACCTTGAAGCTCCCAAATGAATCTCAAGACCATATCTTTCAATGGTGTCAAAATTGATAGCAAAGAGGGTTTGCGTCCTCCCAGCCCAAGAGAGAAATCTCCACCAACTCCCAAATTTCATCAATATCCAAGCGTGCTGAAAGAGAGCTCTTCATTCTTTTTATATTGTTTTCACATGAGCTCTCACACGTGATTCATCAATGTGGGATAAGAACATAACACTTTTGCTTTTCCCTATTTTCTTGTGGCTCCCTATTTTCTCACGGCCCCTATTTTCTCGCGGCTCGTATCTTTCCGCGGCTCCTATTTTTCCGCAATTGTTTTTTCTTTGATATTTCCCCTCTTACCTTTTATATCTTCAATGTGCTATAAAATGAAAGGGGGCCATTTAATTTATATTTCCCACAAACTATAGACTATGTATCAATAAAGTTAAATAATTAAATTTAACTTTATAAAATAGCTTTATTAATGCATGATAAATTATATCGATGATAAATAATTGATTTTGTTGATATAAAACAATTTATCATTAACCCCTCTGCCACTGGATGTCCAAAAATGTTCATATTGACTTACTATAAATAGTAAGTATGCCCAAAATTGCCCCAGATCACATCAGAATGAATTGCAACCAAAACCGTCTAGGCCAAAAGGCCTCTAAGTCCCTTTTATGTCTTGGCTAGCCTACGAGACCATGGGAAAATAGGCTAACGACAAACTCATACTGTAGACCTTATGGAAAGACATGTTGTCAATTAGTGCCAAAACACTTAGTCATTCATATGAATACAGTGTTGACCGAGCCAGCAGCTTGAAGTGCAACCCAAGCAGTTGCAATGTCGACCGAGCAATTAGTTCAGAACAGTATCACCCGAGTCACCAGTGTTACCCGAGTTACCATCTCCGAGTGATCAATGTGACCCGAGCACCCAGTGTCACCTGAGTGCCAGAGCTGCCAATTCACTGTGTCGCCCGAGTGTCAGTATATCACCCGAGTGGATTACTTGACCCGAGTATCAGCATTGGGCCGACTTAGCACATATTGTTTGATACTAATTAAATATGTTAAGTAGCCGACTTGCAGAGGTAATTGACTCGGATAGATATATATAGTAATTTTCCAGAAATGATGATATTGAATACCATAGAGAATGAATACTATATTCATTAGAGAAGGACTCATATATCTGTAGAGGGGCTAGAGGAGATTGTCACGGTTTCCCTAGTCTCAGAGCATGTGCCCAAAAGGCGGATTTGGATACTATATAAAATGAATTCTATGTTCATTAGAGATGAATTCCTATCTAAAAAGGGGGGCTAGAGGATATTGTCATGGTTTCCCTAGTCTCAGGGTATAGGCCCAAAAAGGCAGGTTTGGTTACCATATAAAATGAATTCTATATTCATTAGAGATGGATTCCTATCTGAAGGAGGTTAGAGGAAATTATTATAGTTTCCCTATTCTCGAGATTATTATAATCTCATATAGGCAGTACATATACTGATAGCCAGTCATATGCATATGCGTAGGCTTGGATAACGGTGTCCATATCCAAGAGAACCTAGGAACAGTGCTCTATGGGAAGACAGTTGATAGCCCGATTGCTTAGAGTGGATCTTATATCCCTCAAGCCGAGAATTGGGAATTCTTGGAAGCCTGACTTAGAGGCAGTCCTAGGGTCAAATTCCCCTTACTAACTTAGAATAGAGTAAGTGTCATAAATATTGAGTACTATTTTGTGCTAACGTCAGTTTTGCAGGAAATTTTGTAAGGAGGTATTGAGGGACATTGCAACAATCATAACAGAAACCTAACTTTACACAGCAGATTAGATAGAAAAGACTTTTGACCTTCAAATACAAAGGCAGCCTTGCTCAAAATGGAATTGACTTATTTATTGCCTGCAAATCCCTCACTGATTTCTTCAAAATTAATCGCTATCTTTCTCATTAATTTTGTCAAACAGTTTACTTGTTTGCAAGTTAGGAGTTTCAGTTTGTAAATTTGACAAAATAAACTGCTAGTTGGGATTTCAAAGAAACATATATATAGAACCATGTATATGTGGAACAAACACATATATACTAAACTGAAACTTTATTTTAAATACAGTTATGCTACAAAATACTGAGTTCATTCACATAGTTGCTAATCTTATAATAACAAATTTAATACTCCTCATAAGGCACCTTAGAATACCAATGCCACACTCTTAAATCTGTCTTCAAAGAATGTGAAGATCAATAATCTTCTCAGATTAATCCTACATCAAGAGATGATTTTCCCTTATTCCCCCTGTTAATGTTTGTAGCTTCAATCGTATGAACATTAGAATACATATAATATATGTTGATTAATAATAATATAGTATATATGTTATATTATTATTAATCATATGAAATTTAATATTTAATATTAAATTATTATATTATCCTTAATTAATAATTGATTGATGAAACATTATAAGATTGATTAAATTATACCTAATCGGAAGAGTCATGTCCTTTCTTATAAATAATAATGAATGTCTCATGAACGGACATGACTCTCCTATCCTCATTCCCAATATAAATGAAAGAGAGATTTGTTGATGTCAGTTTTGTACCACTACATAACATATGGGAATTGAATATTTGATACAGGATATCAAACACCCAACCCTCTCCTCTTTGAGAGACATCTCCTCTTTGAATTATCTCCCCACACTAAACATGGATATGTAACATTGGTTATTATTCTCCCCCCACAATGTACAATTCCCACTCTTATATCGTTGAACAATTCTCATTGTCTTCTTATAAAATGAATTGATTGCTTCAAGAGAGGTGACTATCTATAATTAATTCTTTCTTTCTAGAAAGAGACATACTTCCTTGAATACATTCTTCTTTGTTAATGCTTGACCACGATCATAACAAATTAATACATCTCTTTAATGAAAGTCACTTTCAAGAATTTCACATAGACCCGTACACATTCCGTCATAAATTTTGAATCCAAGACTTTCTCTCTAATTGCTTTGGTGAGATTCTCTGAAATTAGTTTTTCACTAACATATCCAAAATTTAGCAAACTCCAACGGTGGATTTGTGAGATATGGTCATTTTACTGAGACTGTATTTTCTGAGACAGTCACACATTCACCATCAACAAACTGCTCTCTTACATTTGCAGTCTGGCTCTGATACCATGTTAATTTTTAGGATAGCTGCAAATGTAATAACACTCTATGTTGTATGTATTTTCCAAATGCAACAATCTTGTTGATGTCAGTTTTGTACCACTACATAACATATAGGAATTGAATATTTGAT
>MU226434.1:401231-423948 GCA_018584345.1 Thuja plicata
TAGACATGTCCCATGAAGGGACATGTCTCTCCTATCCTCATTCCCAATATAAATGAAAGAGAGATTGTTGCATTTGGAAAATACATACAACATAGAGTGTTATTACATTTGCAACTATCCTAAAAAATTAACACCCGCACACAAGCTTGACTTCGTACATAAGACCCATGCGTCCAACGAGCATAAGCTCACACCAATAACCTACACCATAGACAAGATACATAATAGAGAAGGAACCATTCCAAGAGAAGCTCGAACTGCAGCGAGAAATGTCTTCCGGAAATGAGAAAGCTCACATCAACAACAAATTCCATCAATACTCCAAAAGCTCACATCTTAACATACAAAGTCGCCTTCATCCTTCAGCCACGCCAAATAAAAACCACGAATAGGAAAAGAACTCATTATCCACACCAATAGAGATAGAAGAGAAATCAACAAGACCAATACCAAGCATAAGCTCACACCAAAGTTCATGAACCTACACCATAGACAAGATACAGAATAGAGAAAGAATTGTTCAAAGAGGAGCTTGAACTACAAGTAGAAATGTCTTCCGGAAATGAGAAAGCTCATGTCAACAACAAATTCTACCAACACTCCTAAAGGTCACATCTGAACATGCAAAACTCTCACCTTGATCCTTCAGCCCTGCCAAATAAAAACCACAAATAGGAAGAGGACTCACTATCCACGCCAACAAAGATAGAAGAGCAATTGACAGGAGCAATACCTTTGCTTGGCTATGTACATTACGATATCTACTATTATAGTAGAATCCACAGGTCTAAAATAAATTAATGGCCACACATAGATATCCCCAAGTCACAGGCTACTCACAACCTCAACAAATAATAGGCTCCCAATGACCCCAAGAGGCAACCAGCAGACAAAAACAGAAGCTAGAACCAACTTCATCGCACCGGCACAATATGTATTCACCCTCAATAAAATATTTCAACGCCCAACTTATATTCAATAGACATCTCAATTAAATATGAAACCTCAAAGTTTGTTGCTAAATATTATATCACAAGAATTATACCTTTGAAGAATCGGCATTAGTAATGCTCACGACAATAGTTAAAAATTTCAATTGCCCAAACTTAATAAAGTGCCAGACCAACAAAAATTATTTCAATATCTAAAACAACCAATTATTAACCTTCAGCCTCAACACATTCGAGAAAATATTACCATGGAGTTCATCTTTAATATTAATTCACAAGAGGTAAGCAGAGCAACAATATTAGATCTCACATATTCATCCGTCCATTTGGAGAACAATAATTATCTGATAAAATATCTATTTCTTTATTTCGATTTCTAAATCGAACTTCAAACTTCTCCAAATTTGTCTCCAACATAGATACCTAAATGATATCTCCAACCTAAAGTGGGTTTTCGTACAATTCCAAAGAAATCCTAAGGGTTTCCATCCTCTGGAAATTGGACTAAAAGTCGGACGCTCTTAAAATTCTCCAATAAAATAACCAATTAAGCCTCATCTGAATGAACCTCTCATTGTCCTTTTATAGCCCATGGCAGAGACTCTTGGCTTCCCCTCTGCTTTGCTTCTTGATTTTCATTTCCCTATGTCTTTTGATCTCCCCTCTCTTTTAATTTAATTTGAACTTAGAGGAAATAATAATAAAGTGACTTTATTAAATTTCCACTTAACTCACCATAGTCATTTTTATACTTTATTAAATAATTAAATTAAGTTGTCATTAAATTTATTATTTTTTGACAAATTAAATTTTAATTATTTAATTAATTTCTAATGTCCAAATAAAGGGAACATTAAAGTCCTTCCTTCCCACATATTGCCTATCCTCAAGCAAACTTGAACATGCATGCCAATACCAAGATCCCATATCAACCTCACAAACATTGCTTCTTCGCTATGCCACTCTAATATAAACATCACTATGTAGTCTGTTGTGAAGCAAATCATCATGATCCATGAGAAATAGTGCACCAATCATGTCAATACCCGAATCCCAAACCAATCTATCCATCCGACTATGGGAAAAGAAATAGATATATATCATTATACAATCATCATATATCATCCATCTGTATAAATCAACTCCCATATGCAACTCCCATCAAAAAGATGTGAAAGGCAACTCCCATGTGCACAGATCAAATCATTAGGCCACCAAATGCTGCTGTTGTAACTCAGGCCAGCAATAAGAATGATGTCAATGGTGTCACCACACCCATGTGTAGGAAAGATGTCCATCTCATACACAATATTCAACAATGTCATGCCCCCTTTCTAGAAGAAAATCTAAAAGTATATATATATAATAATAATAATAAATTTATAAATGGAAAAAATAATGATAAATTATAATACAATTTATTTGATATAATAAAATATAATATGTTAATTAATATAGTATAATATAATATTAATGAAATAAATAATAATAACAAAATAAAATATTATTAATACAATATAATATACAATATACCATGACAATCAATTAAGACATGAGCGATTGATATATACCAAATACTATGAAACCTGTAATATATTTTAAATATATAATTCAATAAGATTGACATTTATACCTTTGAAGCCATAGGATCAGTGACCGCTTAAGACATTCAATGAATAACATCCATTAAATAGAAGGAAGGGACATTACAATATAATTGACTGATTAATATTTAATATTAACTAAATGCCGATTAGGTATTTAATATATTCCATTATTAATACAAGTGAGAAGCATGTGATTCAATAAAACCATCACAGCTTTAAGAAAATATGTATGAAGCGGTGTGTTTTAAGAAGGGTACGATTTACAGAAAATATGTCTCTGTAGCAAAGGACGTGCCTCTTCCCCAACCAAGGGGAAGTATAAATAAGTTGGAATGTCTACTTCAAATGGGGGGGCTGGAAAATTCAACAACACAGATCAAGTCAGTATTAAGGGAGGGAAAAATAAAAGATTTAGATTATATATATATATATATATAAATTCGATAGTTATCAGATTTGGAGGATCGAATAGGACAAAAACATAATGGACTGGGTATTGATCTCATGGTATAATATATGCAATTCTCATCATTGGATATAGAGAACAAAGAGGAATAATAAAAGGACAGAATTCATTGTGTATAGTTATATTTAGAAAGGAATCGGGAATACCAATCACAAGGAAAGAAGGTCAAAGGAATTAAAGATTATAATATAATAAATATAATTATAGCAAATTAAGATAGATATATATATATAATAAATAGATATATTATAGAAATAATAAATAATATATATATATATATTGAGAAATATATATATGTACATATTGTAAATATATAATAATAATAATAATCAGAATTATATGTATATTTCATATCTGAATATACATATACATAATATATAAGATATTTGTATATACATAAGGAATAAAGAACCCTTATATAGTCTAATATAAATTAATAAAGATGAAATTAGCATTATCATGTGTATATATCTGAATATTCTATAACATATTCTTGAATGATCATATATATATATATATATTCTTATTTAAATGGATATTTATATATATATATATATAATTCGAGATATGCGTATATACATTATGGGAATTCTTAAATAAATTCTTGTTTATATTTTCAATTCTGGATTTCTTTTATGGGTAAATCTAAAGGCTTAAAACTCTGATTTTTTAATCAATATTAATGCTTGTACATTTATATGTTCACTTATTAGGATGATAATATTGGATACCATATAGAATGAATTGGATGTTCATTAGAGATGGGATTCCTAATATTGGATACCATAGAGAATGAATTGGATGTTCATTAGAGATGGGATTCCTAAAATTGGATACCATAGAGGATGAATTGTCTGTTCATTAGAGATGAGATTCCTAAAATAATATTGGATACCATATAGAATGAATTGGATGTTCATTAGAGATGGGATTCCTAATATTGGATACCATAGAGAATGAATTGGATGTTCATTAGAGATGGGATTCCTAATATTGGATACCATTGAGGATGAATTGTATGTTCATTAGAGATGGGATTCTGAAAACAATATTGGATACCATATAGAATGAATTGTACGTTCATTAGAGATGGGATTTCGAAAATGACGATATGGGATACCATAGAGGATGAATCTTATATTCATTAGAGATGGGATTCCTATATCTGGAGGGGGCTAGAGGAGATTGTCATGGTTTCCCTAGTCTCAGGGTATGTGCCCTAAAATGATGATTTGGATACCATAGAGAATGAATCATATGTTCATTAGAGATGGATTCCTATCTGGAGGGGGCTAGAAGAATTTATCATAGTTTCTCTAGTCTCGAGATTATTATAATCTCATATAGGCAGTATATATACTGATATCCAATCATATGCATATGCGTAGGCTTGGATAACGGTGTCCGTTTCCAAGAGAACCTAGAAGCATTGCTCTACGGAAAGACGGTCAATAGCCAATTGCTTAGAGTGGATCTTATATCCGTCAAGCCAAGAATCGGGAACTCTGTGAAGCCTGACCTAGAGGCAGTTCCTAGGGTCAAATTCCCCTTACTAACTTAGAATAGAGTAAGTGTCTTATAAATGTTGAATAATATTTGTACTAACATCGATTTTGCAGGAAATCATATAAGGAGAATAACAAGGGACATTACAAACAAGTAGACATGTCTCCACACACTACCATGCAACTCAATAGCTGTTGTAGACCATGCCAAATTCGAAAGTGCAATGGAAACACAAATAGGACAGTCACTAAGCACTGAAGAATCTGTGAAGATTAAATCACCGACCAATAAATAAACAACTGCCATATAATATGAAATCAGTGACAAATGCAAAGATGAATTGTAGATGACTTCATCACCCATCAAAGACAACTCTTGAGTAGCTGATTCACTACAAGTGTCAGTAAAATCAACATCTCCACCAATGAAATGATCAACATCAAGTGAAATTTCAAAACTAGAAAACCTTTGCTTATCATCATCCATGGAGTGGCGACTATCATGGATGAGCTTGTCTTGTTCTTTCTAGCAATTCTTCATTCAACCTTTGGAACTTATTTTTATCAGCCATTCCAAAGTGCAAAAACCCAGTCCTATGATAAGATGCATCATCACAACTATTGTGTCCCATACTTGCACCTTGTGTACCATTAATGGTACAATATATCAAAGAAGTAATAATCTGCAAAAAATTCTAATTATACACCATCAATCCTGAATCCTCGAGCCAACCAATTTTTTCCCTGAAAAAAATCCCAATTCGTGAAAATTGTTGACCAATCATTGACTAAATTCAATGACACTTTTGCATTTAAAGCACATTAAAATCCCTAAAAAATGGCAAAAAACATTAAAAAATCAATGCAAATACCTACGAAACCCTAGAAAATTTCACAAAATTGATAAATCACTTAGAAATAGGGTTGATTCCAGGACAGAAGCAAAGTCAATGTGGAATTGGCATGGAAACAATTTGTTACTTTGTCCCTTTAGTTTTCTTTCTGACCTTTGGAAAACCCTAAACAGAGTAAGAGACACAATGGCCGTCATCAATCAAATTGAAAGGGCCTCAATCATCCTAGTTTGTGGCGGGCATGTGAGATGGTGTCGAAGGAGATAATGAATTTGCTCTAAATGGCGGCTTCAATATGATCTGAGCTCTTTGCACGCCTAAACCCATATGTTCTAATGTGGTCAAATATATAATTAATATTATACACTAATTTTTAAATTATAACTGTTATGCACTATTATAGATGGCAACGGAGAATCAGCGAACCCGTATAGTTTATAAATAATATTATAAAGTAGTTTCAAAATTTAAATTATTATTAACTATTCATATATGTTAGTAGTTATATCATAAATTATAAATTATAAATAATGTAAAATTTGTAATGTATATATTTATTTTTAATATATGATTAATATATTCAATTTTTAATATGTATATATATGAATTTTAAATTGTAATTAATATATTTAATTTTATGATTAACATTGGTCTCCACCTAAAATAGTAGTTGCGAGCTAGGTATTTCCAAAACCAGTGGCTTGCTAATCTTTTACTTCAACTAAAAAAAACTCTTTTGTTGAATTCTAACCCATATAAAGAGCTTACCAATTGTCATTATGGAATATAAAGCATTGCAACTGTGGAATATGATTTGATAAGCTTTCTCAAATATTGAACTACACCCCTACTAAACTCCTTGCCTCAATCGTAATGAAAGTCTTGGATCACTTCGAAGTGTTTTCCACTTTGAAAAATTCCTAACAGTAGCTAGATTGCTGTATGATAAATTTTGATCTCAAAGCGTCATAGACAGCTAATATCTGATCTCGGACTTAGACAACTATTTGGTGACTGCCCTCTTGAAAAATCTGATAAGTTTTGATCTTGGTTACTTCATGGACTTAGCTAATATTTGATATCAGACTTAGACAGCTATTTGGTGACTGCCCTCTTAAAAAGTTAACTGAATATTTGCCTATGTAATCAGCAATTTGAATATAAACGACAATAACTATTTTCTACAATTCATTTTGATCTCAATTACTTCATAGAATTGGCTAATATTTGATCTCGGAATTAGGCAGCTATTTGGTAACTGCCCTCTTAAATAGTTAACTGAATATTTGCCTATGCAATCAGCAATACGAATATAAACAACAAAATCTATTTTCTACAATTCACGAGTCAAACTCTATTTTATTTTCTCTCTATATCTCTATGCTATGGAAATGCCCTTAAGTTTATAAAAGGAAAAGTTTTTCTCTTTTTCTACAATTTTTAATATTTTTTTTAAAATCCGATTTTTTCCTGATTTTTTCAAAAACTCTTATACTTTTGATTTGCCAAATAATTCCCCAAACGATTTTTGCTTCTATGGAATATATATCACTAATCTCTTCATGACTATAGGCAGCAATATCTTGAGAAAGAAAAGATATATCACTGCTGTCCATGACCAGAAAATTGGGACTGATTTCATCCCTTTTTGACCTTGCCTTTGAAATTTTCCATTGTATGATGAACAAAATCAGAACCTTTGGGGCTTGGATCCACAATATATACCTCATTTTATTAGCCACAACTTGAGTGCCAACATGGAAAGACTCAATAGTACTACCATCCTTGTGTAAAAGAGTTGTTACCTCCTGATGATGTAAAGAAATATGACTGCTGTTGTAAACATCAGAATCATTGTCATACATTTGTGTCGTGTCTTCAACCTTTACAAGCACCTCTTCATTGAAAAATTTATGGCCAACACTTGCACTTTGAGTACCAACACTTGTGGACTCCTCTTCATTAGTTATTCCATGTGTAAAGGCTGCAAACTCATCAGAATGGGAAAGTAAACTACTGTTGTCCCAAATCAAAATCTTGGGTTAGTCCTCTATGCTTTCTTTGGACTCATCAAACATCACCAAATCTTGACTTGTCACAGGTCCTTACCAAGTGATTAGAGGTCATAGTGTCTCAAATAAATCTTCTTCAAATGATATTACAACGCTGCAAAGTATTTCATTGTGAAGCTCTTCAATCCTTTCACCAACTTGTTCAATTTCTATACCTCTTGATTGTCATTTTGCACCATAGAAGTGGCTGCTATAGAGGACTGATCTTCTGATTTATGCAATGAATGATGAGACATACTCAAATGAAGACAGAGATCCACAATCTCCCTATTTTTATCTTTCACCAATTTGACCACCATGCCCCCCTCACTAAGCATTTGCAAGTAGTCCTCTTGCCTCAATTCCAATACTCCCTTGTAAGAGTGCAAATGTATATGAGAAGTTCCATGTCCCTTTCCTTTTTGCCTCTCCTCAATTTGGGTTTATTTATGAGAATCGTCTGCTTTTCTTAATACTTGCCCAATCTTCTCCTCTATGACCAATAATTTGTTCTTCAAATTCTGCAATGTTAAAGGCCTTTGTAAAAAATCATCTTGGTAACTTGGGCTGTCACACATTAAATTTTATGATTTGTTCTCAACTGTAGGAACATTATCACCATCACACTCAATTGTCTCTCTAGATGATGCCATGCACTCTTCATGTAGAAATAATGAGATAGCATTATGATCGTACATGGATTCATCAAAGGAGTTTTTTTTCTTCATGTGTTTTATCAATAACGATATACAGGTCACTAATAAAGAGTTTTGTATGACCCCTCACTTGCATCCATTGATTCTTCCTCTATAATAACGACCTGCTGTAAAGTTGTATTGGTTTTATCTTTCTAGTTGCTTGCCCAACTTCTCTTGTTGTCTTAGAGAAATCAGATTCTTCGATATCATCATAGTATTCATCTTCACTAGTGGAAGCATATGAAGAATCAGCTTCATCCCTAATTTGGTAAGCATCAAGACTAACAGAAGCAATTTCCTCTTCTTGAGCATTCTGAAATAATGGTATGGGAATACAAGAATTTTAAGTAGGATCAACATTAGTACATCCCTAAACTGAGATATCCAGATTGTTAATGGAATAGTCTGTATGATACTCCTTTCTAATTTCATCTTTAATTTTGCTTGTGCATTGGTGGTTAGGCCCCCATGGCCTTTTGCAAGAAAAACATAGATTTTGCCTTCGTAATTCATTCTTGCTCTTTTTTGGAGATCCTGAAACCTGTAAACCCAATGAAGATAGCTCCTCATTGATTAAATAAGGTTTCAGCTTCAAAACATTGCTTGAAAACACTGCTGACCAGCTCATATGCAGCTGTAGAAACATCATGTTCTTGCCTCATAACAGCCAACAATACAGATATAAAGGGTTGGCAAATAACATCATATTCATCAATGATTAGGATCATAATTGTTTGCATGCAAGAAGATATATTTTCTTCATGATCCTTATTGATTTTGGCTATAAAATTTGAAACATTTGAAGAATGAAATCATCGCAGTCCAAATCAATCATAAGAACACAAAATCTGACACTAGCCATCAATTCTAAAATCTTCACCCTCCTACCATAAGAAGAGCTCCTGCTATCTCCTAGCTTATGAATACTATCAACGATCAGCTGTAGCATCTCCTTCATTATGTCATCTTTGTAAGGTACTTCAGGAGCTGAGATCCTCATAATGTCACTAAGACAAGTGTTGACTGCAAGTCTCACATCTTCATCTAAATGCCTCATCATTCCAGGCTGGACTAAAGCAACCAAAGGCCCCTCTATTGCACATTTCAACCCTTCAAAATCTGACTGGTCCAATTTTGTCAAGCACCTTTCCATTTCACCCAACTTGCTAAGAACATGCTTGGACTGATGTCAGAATTCAAGTTGCTTTCCCATAGCATAGAGTATGCTACTCACTTTTACAACTTCCAATGGAAGCTTGGACTTATACTTTTGAATGACTTTGTGAATTGTTCTCTTAAAGGACTCTTTTTCATGATCACCATCACCCAAATTGAACAAACCACACAGACTAGCAGGTTCCCAAGCTCTGATACCACTGTGGTAACCCACCTTGTTCTAGTACTAATATTTTTGTCTTGTACTCTGAGGTATTTTGTCAAACAGTTTGTGTGAATATAGCATAAAGGAGTTTGCTGAGAATCATATTTATTTCTTTTCAATGTATCAATTCAATAGACAATCATAACACCAATTCAAATTTACACAACAGATTAGATAGCAAAGATTTCTGACCTTCAACTACAAAGGCAACTTTGCTCAAAATGGAATGGAATTACTTATTGCCTGTAAATACCTCAATGATTTCTTCAAAATTAATTGCTATCTTTCTCATTCATTTTGTCAAATAGTTTGCTTGTTTGCAAGTTACAAGTTTCAGTTTGTAAATTTGACTGAATAAATTGCTAGTTGAGATTTCAAAGCAAGATATAAGTAGAACCATGTATAAGTGGAACAAACACACATATACTGAACTGAAACTTGATTCAAATACAGTTCTGCTACAAAATACAGAGTTCATTGCCAATTTGATACTCCTCGTAAGGCACCTTAGATTACCAACGCCACACTCTTATTCTATCTTCAAAGAATGTAAAGTTCAGTAATCTTCTCAGATTGATCTAGCATCAAGATATGATTTTCCCTTATTCCCCCACAACAAACTTGACTTCATACATAAAACCAGTGTGTCCAAGGAGCATAAGCTCACACCAAAGTTCACAAACCTACACCATAGACAAGATACGAAATAGAGAAGGAATCGCTCCAAGAGAAGCTTGAATTGCAGGGAAATGTCCTCTGGAAATGAGAAAGCTCACGTCAATGACAAATTCCACCAATACTCCTGAATCTCACATCTGAACATGCAAAGCTCTCGCCTTGATCCTTCAACCATGCCAAATAAAAACCACGAGTACGAAGAGGACTCACTACCCACGCCGACAACGATAGAAGAGCAATCAACAAGAACAATACCTTTGCTAGGTTGAGTACATTACGATATCTACTATTATAGTAGAATCCACAGCTCTGAAATAAATTAATGGCTGCTCATAGATATCCCCAAGTCACACACTACTCAAAAGCTCAACAAACAATAGGCTCCCAGTAGTATGTTCCGGCGGAAGAGACCCCAAGCAGCGGTCAGCAGACAAAAACAGAAGCCAGGACCAACTTCATCGCACCATCACAATATTTATTCGCCCTCAACAAAAAATTTCAATGCCCAGCTTATATTCGAAAAACATCTCAATGAAATATCAAACTTTAAAGTTTGTCGCTAAATATTATATCACGGAAATTGTACCTTTGTAACATCAGCCTTAGTAATATTCACGACAATACTTAAATATTTCAATTGCCCAAACTTAATAAAATGTCTAACCAAACAAAAGTTTGGGTCCCACACAAAAATTAATTCAATATCTAAAAAAACAGATTAAGTATTAACCTTCAGCCTCAATACATTCGATGAAATATTTTCCATGGAGTGCATCTTCAATATTAATTCGTTGGAGGTAAGTAGCACAACAATATGTTTCAGATGTCCACTCTGAGAACAATAATTATCTGATAAAATAGCTATTTCTTTATTTCGATTTCTGAATCAAACTTAAAACTTCTACAAATTTGTCTCCGACATAGATTTTTTTTACAAATTTGAAATACTTTGTAATTGCAATGTGAGATACCTGGATGATATGTCCAACATGAATTGGGTTTTTTGTCCAATTCAAAAAAATCCTAAGGGTTTCTGTCCTCAGGAAACTGAACTGAAAGTAGGATGCTCTCAAAATTCTCCAAAAATAAACAATTAAGCCTCATCTGAATGAGCCTCTCATTGTTCTTTAATAGCCCACAGCAGAGACTCTTGGCTTTCCCTCTGCTTTGCCTCTTGATTTTCCTTTCCCTATGTCTTTTTATATCCCCCCTCTTTTAATTTAATTTGAACTTAGGGGAAATAATAATAAAGTGACTTTATTAAATTTCCACTTAACTCACCACAAAGTCACTTTAATACTTTATCAAATAATTAGCTTAAGTTGTCATTAAATTTGTTATTTTTTGACAACTTAAATTTTAATTATTTCATTAATTTTTACAGTCCAAATTAAGGGGACATTACACTACTGGAATGAAAAAAGAAACAACAGATTTTTAAGAGCTTTAAGGTACCCTTGGCTAATGGATCTACTACTCAATGCACCAAGAAAATCCGATAACTAAAGATCATCTTGGGAAAGTATCCTATCAAAGAAGATTTATATGTTGTAAAATTGGATGCCAATGTGATCTTGGGCACCCCATGGTTGCACTCCTTGGGACGTCTCTACCTAGACTTTCCAAAATTGGAACTGTAATTTCAACATAATGGGCAAGAAGTCCTCTTTCAAGGACTATCTGATGGATCGCCAACAATGGTTTCATTCAAGAAAATGGAGAGAATCTTTAGACATGGACAAGGGGAATGGACTGCCCAATGCATGATCCTTGACAAATCCTTTTCCTAAGGCAAAAATATTCACATAGATATACAACCAATCTTAAAGAGACATAAGAAGGTATTTGACAACATTCCTCTAGGTCTTCCTCCAAAGAGAGGCTTTGAGCACATCATTGAATTGGAGGAAGGGGCAAAACCTATTATTACCACACCCTACCGCCATCCACAAAAATATAAGGAAGAAATTGAGAAAGCCATAAAAGAGTTGTTGGAAATGGACATATCCAACCTAGCTCTAGCCCTTTTGCCTCCTCAGTTGTGCTAGCAAAAAAGAAGGATTGCACCTTGAGAATGTGCATTGACTATAAAGCACTTAACAAAATGATCATCCAATACCAATACTCCATCCCAAGGGTTGATGAGCTCATCGATGAACTTCATGGAGTAGTAGATTCCTCAAAAATTAACCTATGTTTGGGATACCATCAAATTAGGGTAAGAAAAGAAGATGTCCCCAAAATTGGTTTTAGATGCCATTTTTGGATGCTTTGAATTTCTCGTCTTACCATTTGGCCTAACAAACGTCCCTGCTACCTTCCAGTCATGTATGGACCACATTTTTGGAAAACAACTATGGAAATTTCTCTTAATCTTATTTGATGATGTTTTAATCTATAGCAAAACTTGGTAGAAACATTTAAGACACATAGATGAAGTACTGTAGATACTCAAACAACAATCTTTATTTGCTAAACTATCCAAGTGTTAATTCGGGTTGGAGGAAATCTTATACCTAGGACACAAAATCAGTGCTAAAGGGGCCTACATTAATGAGGAGAAGATTGAAGCCATAAGAAGTTGGCTAAAGCCAGGGACATTAATACACCTAAGGGGGTTTTTGGGACTTTGTAGCTACTACCAGAGATTTGTCAAGGGTTTTTCAGAGTTAATAGCACCATTGACCAACTTCACCAAGAAGGGTGCTTTCGCTTGGAATGAAAAGGCACAACAAGCTTTTGAGAGACTAAAGGAAGCCATGAGCTCTTGTCCTATCCTAGCAATCCAAATATAATCCTTACCATTTGAGTTAGAATGTGATGCTTCTAGGGAAGGCGTTGGGTTTGTATTAATGCAAAACAAACATCCTATACCCTTTGAAAGTAGAAAACTAAAGGAAACCGAAAAATGCTACTGCATATATGACAAAGAGATGCTAGGAACCATGCATGCCTTAGCTAAATTCAGGCAAAACCTAGTTTGTAGGAGATTCCTTGTAAATAACAATCGTAATAGGTTAAAAAATTTCCTAAACCAAAAAGATTCAAATGATGGACAACAAAAATGGGTGAGTTAAATACAAGCTTATGACTTTAATATCAAATCACGAAGGGGAGAAACAACATTTTAGTCGATGCCCTTTCACGGCGACCGCATCTATGCTCAATGACAAGCACTCCACAGACTAGAAGAATGCCATTACTGCCAAGTACACCAAGGATCCACAAGCCAGTTACATCCTAGAAGGGAATATACAAAATAAAGAATACAAAGTAGTGGAAAAACTTTCCTATACAAGAATAGAGTATTCTTTGTGCCAACCTCAAAAATGAAGGACAAGATCATTAGAAAATACCATGACAATCCTTTGGCAAACCACAAACGGCACTACAAAACTCATAAGCAAATAAGACAAAAATAGTCTTGGAAGGGCCTCAAGAAAGATGTCATTAGACATGTTCAAGAATGTATAACTTTCCAAAGGAACAAAGCGGAAAAAACCAGCCACCAAGCCTCCTACAACCATTACCCATTCCTTTTCAAAAATGGGAATGTGTTTCTATGAACTTCATAACTAGGCTTCCCAAAGTACATAACAAAGATTGTGTATATGTAGTGGTGGATCGCCTCACCAAATATACACATTTCATCGCAATATCCACCAATTACAGGACGCCCCAAGTCGTCAATGTTTTCTTCAAAAAAAATCAGGTTACATGCCCTCGCTAAAAACATGGTCAGTGATAGAGGCAGCCAATTCCTTAGCTTGTTTTGGCAAGTACTCTTCTGTCTAATAGGGACCAAACTCACACCAAGCACAAGCTATCACCCCCCAAGTTGATGGACAAACTGAGATTTTAAACAAATGGGTGGAGGGATACCTAAGGACCTATGTAACAGGAGAACAAAATGCATGACTCATGTGGTTACACCTTGGGGAGTATTGTCATAATTCCACCCATCATATGTTGATAGGAATGAGCTCATTCAAGGCCTTGTATGGATACAAAGCAGCCTCATTTGGAAGTTTGATCCTCCAAGAAAGTCGCAGACCAAGGGCCAAGGACTTCGTGCAGCAAAACATGGATATTATGAACACACTCAAGGATAATCTACACCATGCACAACCAACAAAATATTTATGCCGATTGGAACAGAACCAAAAGGACATTTAAAGTTTGAGACTCGTTTTTCCTACAATTACAATCATATAAGTAGTCTTCAATCAAGGTCAATGGAGCCGAGAAACTTAAACCCCAATTCTATGGGCCATACAAGATTTTGAGAAGGATAGGCGAGGTAGCCTACAAATTGGAATTATCAGCAAACAACATAATCCACAATATTTTCATGTATCCCGACTCCACAAGGTGTTAGGACATGTTACCCCATGTTTGGAACCACCCCCACTTGATGATGAGGGCAAGTTAATTTTGGAACCTGTAACCGTTAACCGTTCTTGAAGTGCGAGTAAAGAGGTTGAGGAACAAATCCATTTCCGAGCACTTAATTAAGGGGAAATGCCTACCTGCGTAATACGCTACTTGGGAAGGAGTTGAAAACTTCGATCATCCAAATTTGAAATTGTTTGAGGGCAAGCAATCTCGAGAAGGGCAGACTATCATGCCCCCCACCATGAAGGACTTAAGGAGATATCGTTGATCAGAAAATTGCCTTATATATATGACGTTTGACAATTTCTGATCCAAGAAACTGATGTAATAAGCTAGTAATTCTGCATCGATGAGTTCTATATAGTGATAATGTACTAGGACATGTTTATTACGGCATGTATTATTAACAAAGGTGCAATTACACCCAAGCTCCAGAAAGTCATTATTAAAGAGACACAGGTTAACAAGAAATGAAGCAGCACGAGTTAACAAGCAATGAAGAGGCATGGGTTAACAAGCAGCAGGTTAGTCAACCAAAGGCAGCGGTTACCATAAGTGAGAGATGCCACCTTTTAGAGGGAGGGGACATGACTATGGAAGAACACAACTTTCCTTCCAAGGAGGAGATATATATGGGAGCTCGGCATTTGAGGAGTATCAAGGAAGAGAGAAACAAATCGGTACTTGAGAAAAGAGATCTGCAATCCAGAACACAAGCATATTTGGATCTAGTAAATATTGTGGTATGCATGAGAGTATGTTTGATATGTATGATTAGTGTATGCAATATGGATAAATATTTAGTGTATGCAATATGGATAAATATTATCATATAGATCTATGCTCTTTAAATATCTCTTATCAAGATGTTAATAAACTTTATTATGCTTCTTTAATTAAATAAGTTGCCTACTCTTAATTCCCACAAACAATCTTTACGGAAATGGAGGGAAATATGTTAGGAACAAGTGGTAGACATGGGTTCCCTCGAATTAAGTAGGCCACCCCAAGAGATGGAATCATCAAGGTGGATGTTCCTACCACTTGTGAGCCAAGGAACGAGTTGTCTCAGTTAGGCACTGCACACTCTTGGGCTTAATTGGGCAGAGTAATCTTCCTCAATGACTTGGGTTCCCTCGAATCAAGTAGGCCACCCCAGGGGATGGAATCATCAAGGTGGTATTCCGCCCACTTGTGGGCCAAGGGGGGAGTTGTCTTGGCTAGACACTAAGTGCTCTTAGGCTTAATTGGGCTGAACAGTAACCGGGCACCCTTCATGGCTTTCCTCTCCAAACTTTACTATAGTTGATTTAAGGAAATGGAACCCTTGGTGCTTAATTTCTAAGATCAACAAGTTGCATGGTTTATATAAGTAGGTTAAGATGATTATGGACATATATGTATACGTACTTATATCTGTTGTTGAACCCTAACCCTGATAGAAATAAATAATCTTATGAATTCTGTTTCAAATATTAGCTAACATGGTTGCAGGACCTAAACAGGGATTTATACTGATAACTATATACATTCCTTATTTCAATTGAATTTGTGACTTTAGGGCAATAATCTTATGAATTATGTTTCAAATATTAGCTAACATGGTTGCAGGACCTAAACAGGGATTTATACTGATAACTATATTACATTCCTTATTTCAATTGAATTTGTGACTTTAGTGCAAGATCCACGATCGTCCCAATAGGGAGCATTACATTAATAGAAAACACTTCCTCGTGGTTTTTTAGACTCGTTTGATAAATTTTGTGATTGAATTTGTAAAACAAAACATGTGGCTTTTAAAGAAATTTTACTATTTTTCAAAGTTGCTGAATTTTTGCCAAGTCATAAATCTTGGGCTTGTCAAGTACTCTCCAAGTCCAAGCCTACAAACCATGAGTAAGACAGCTATAAAAATAGCTTCACAAACTAAAACCAATTAAAAATAAATATAACGTTGAATTTGCACTGAAAATTCTACCCCTACTAACTTTCTTAATTTTTTAGCATTCTTAACATTTTCCATTAAAAAATAACTTTTTATGTTTTTGCACCAAATGGAGCTGGATGTCCAATCCTCGAAAAGGGGACATCCCCTCAAAGTTCCTGGAATGTTGGAGACATCACCAAAACCCACAGGGATAAATCCATGTGAAACACTGATAAAAACTAGGCAACTTGTCACTAATTGATTGGGCACTAATAAATCCAATTAGAGCTAACCGTTTGCTATCAAATCATCTTTAGTTGATTTTTAAGAAACCAAAAGTAAAACATGTATCAGCATTATTAACTTAGTAGGTATGTCCTTATCAAAAAAATTGTTTGAAATTATTATTCTCTATATATTCCACACGTATCAGATATGACTGTCTCAGAATAGAAGTGTATTTAATATATAGATAATCCACATTCAAATGAAAAAAACCATATTTATATTCACTTGTCATCTGAAAAAAAAAATCTCAAATATCTGAAGACATGACTGCCTTCTGATAGAATAGCTGAGAGCATACAGATATTAAGCCAGTTGAGTAAATGTGCTGAAACAACTTACCACAGCTGTGATGAGACCCCAGACACGTGAAATGAAGCGCAACGGTACCATCTTTAGGAATGTTGCCTATTCAGAAGGAAGTCAGAAATAAAACTATGCACAATAAATGTGTGTTTTATCAGTTCCCAAAGCTGGTGAAGGATTTGAGCTTGCAGCAGACAAAAATCAATAGTATTACTTACTTTTACATCAGGGGAGAATTCTGACTCTAACCCGTTTGCCCTGGCCTCTTCCATCTGTGCAAACAGTTTGAAAAAATATTTTCAACATAAGAGCATTGAATAATGTCTCCCTTTTGGAACAATACAGAGGAACTTCAAACATCTATCCAAATTCCACACTTGGATGCTTAAATGACAATGACAAATGTCATGTTTACATAGGTCATATAAAGAGGTAGCAAAGTGTTTTTTATAACAGTTTCGTGGTTGTCCAGAAACCAACTTTTACTTTGTGCACACAACTTTTCCAAGTTCAAAATATCAAATCACTTGTTTTCAGAACCAAAAATATTCACAGGATGATCAAATGGTCTTGAAGCAATCATCAGGCTAGACAAATACAAATGTTAAAAATAGAAAAACAAACTTGTTCTTTGCCTATAGTATCAGTACCCGTAGCAGCAAAAATCCTTTTCAAGTTTTCAGGATTGATTTGACAAACCAAAAGATTTTTCTAATTACTCAGGCAAAACTATGGGACAAATAGGAAAACTTAACAAACACAGCAAAATTCAGCAAAAAATAATGCTGTCTTTTTCATTTCATGCCAGATCAGAATTAAATTGCAATTTTACAGACAGAATAACAATCAAATTACAATTAGATCACCAATGTGTTTTGGTGCTTTGAAATTCATGCCCGAGTAGGGCTATTTTTTCTATATGCTTTGCTTCATTTTCCTCTAATCCAGTGATAAGTTTTGGGTAGAATTTCCTAATCTTGCTATATGTGTATGATTGGAGTTAAGCCAAATGAGGCTTTCAATTTTTTCTTGCCGGCCTCCTGCTCAGACCCAGGAGGATTTTTGCAACAGTGAATGCCCCAACCTATCCACAAGGTGGAACAGCCTGCGGCTTGGAAGATTCAAAAATCAAAGGAATCAGTCAGACTCAAGTGTAGAAGATTTGAAAATTCTTAACATTCAGGGGTCTGCCAAACTTTTCCTTTCAGCAGTCTGGGGAGAGAAAGATCTTATCTATCCAAGTTAGCAGTTGTGGGTTCAAGCAATTTACAGAGAGTGTCTGAAGAGAAGGTTCCTGCACAGTGCCAGCAAACATGGAAAAGAGTCTGTCATGTTAACATTTTTTCATCAAGGGTATTTTCATTTTGTTTTTTAGTGTGAATCTCAGCTTCATAAAGAGATTTTGGATTCTTCTCCTATTGTCATTGATATTCTCTAAAGGTCTAAAGGTCTTCCACAATCTTTTTCAATTGTCTTTCACTAAGATTTATTTGCCCCACATTCAACCTAGGATCCAGATCACCGTCATTCTAATTAAAGCTTTCATTTTCATTACAGTATCAACTGTGTCTATTGGTTTCATTTATTTTCTTTTACTTTAATGCATTCATAAAACAATAAGTTTCTGCAATTCTGTGTTGTCCACCAAACTGTAAATCATATCCAGATTACACAACTACAATAAAACACAGATGCAAGTCCACGATTTACAAAAATGAACAAAGGATAACAATGGACAAATAGAGATTATTTCTTAACACATCATTCAAAGGATAAGTAAAAAAACAATAGATTGTTCACAAAAAATTATAACAAAGAAAAAGGAAATGATGATTGTCTAAGAGTTATTTTAAAACGGAAACTGTGAAAAATATACGGTATTCCATACAAGATAAATTGATAGCAAATAACAGGCCTATGAATGGTTAAGTATTTTCTGAGCATGAAGAGTTCTCTGCAACAGCAAGTAAGACTACGATTTCTATTTGTTAGAATTACATAGGTCCATAGTCAAACAAACAATAAACTCCACAAGCATAAGAAAGACCACAAAATGTGGTGTAGTCAAGAGAAGCCTAAAACAACCTCGCAAATATAAATTGAAGGTGGGACGTGTTGTGACTTTTTCACACCATCGCCCCATTGCAAATGGGGATCCCCTATTTTTGCTTTGGCAGTTAGTAGTTGTAGTAGGTGTTAGTGTAGGAGTAAGTTGGCAACATTTCGCAAGACCAAGTCTTGGGTAAGCCTGGTCTTTAGGTATCAGGGAGTGTTCAAGTTTGATCATCAAGTTGAAGCCTTAGGCTAGTTGTGATGTTCAAGCCTTAGAAAGAACAGAGCTGGGATTGATCACGATCAATTGAATGGGCAAATTATGAGGTATAATGGCCAAGAGGTAAATGGGGTACAAATTCCAAATCAGACTCAATATTGGTCTAAGTATTATCAAGAGTAATGAATTTTTGATCAAGTTGGTATAAACAATCAGGGGATGGATGAAGTTTGGATATCAAGATGATTAATGGGAACCCATACTTAGTCAATTTGTAAAAATGTTCAACTCATGTCCAATGACTTGACAAGCAAATAGAAAAAATTGGGTTTAACTTGGGTGCCAATTCGATCAACCATTAAGATGTCAAGTTCAAACCAATACAAAATTCAAAATCTAAGCATTAGGTTCACTCAACAGCAAGTCTAAATCCAAGTGGCAAAGGTCAAGTCCAAGTCCAAAGTGCAAAAAAAATCTGAGTTGAAAGTACAAGGTTAAGTGCCTTACTTCTGATTTCTGCCTTGTTCATGGTGAAAGCGCCTTATTACCCTCTGCTTTCCGCCTTGTTCATGGTGAAGGCACCCTATTTGCCTCCGATTTCCGACTTGCACCAAAGACATGTGCCTTACTTGGATCAGATTTCTGCCCTATGTTATATGCATAGCGCCTTATTTGGGTTTGATTTCTGCACTATGCCTATACAAGCGCCCAATGTGCATAGGAATTTTGATCAAGATTTGTGCAAGCGCCTTATTTACCTTGAAATTCTACACCTCTCAATGAATGGCACCCTATTAAGATCAGATTTCCGATTTTGACAAGAGGCATTTGTCTCATCCTCATGCCAATTCCAACTTGCATCCAAGTGCAATTGCCCCATCCATATGAAATTTCTGAAATTCGTACATGATTTTGCCCCATCACCATATAAATTCTGCAAGTAACCACATGATCTTGCCCCATGAGCCATTGTTTACCGAAAATGATCTTGTGCTTGCCCAATACACATCAAATATCCACTCCAAGGCATGTACTTAGCCCAACCCAAGGCAGATTCCCGAAAATCATCATGTATCTCGCCCACCGAGGGGCAGATTCTGAAATTGACCATGGCATTTCACCTATATGATTTCCAAAAACCACCTAAGTCTTTCACCCAATAAACCTTACATTTCCACTCAAAACACACAAGTGCTTCCAATGCATATGATATTTCCACACTACCTTACATGCATGCCTTATTCACCTCCTATTTCCACACTATGGTATATGTAAACGCCTTATTCACATGCCAATTCCGCCCAGCTTATGGGCATACAAAATTCAATCAAGGGGATTAATCAAGTCGTCCATGTCAATAAAGATAAACATTAAATATGAAGTGAAATAATGAATCATGGGCATGAATTTAATTGATCGATCTAATTGCAAGTGAGCAGATCAAACCTAATAAGCAGTTGTTTACCCTGTAGGGTACAATTTAATGCATACACGAATGTAAAGTAAATGAAACAGACAGATGCAATATAAGAGAACTCACAGATATGTTTCCATTAATTTCATAAGTGCTTACAATGTATTTCAAAATGATACCAGCAACACGTCTATTTCATGATGACCACAACAACCATAACGTATCTCGGAGACAAATACATGAACATATATAGAGGTGTTGAGGGGGTGTGAGTGCCAACCGTCGGCAACTGTCGCCCAACTACCTATCCCTCGACAAACACTAACACACTAATTACCGGACAACATTATCCCCCCTAAAAAGAAAGTCGTCTCCTGACAATAACGACAAAATGGGGACAAATACAACTATACAAAAGAAATTAGGAAGTATGTGGGAGTTGAGAGGGCGTCCCTGAGGAAGAAGGTGTCAGTGGTGGTGTAGATGATGGTGCCAACCGTGCCCTCGACTCGTAAACATGTTGTGTCCTCTGTCGTAGATCTCTCTCAGCAAGCTTTTGTTTCTCCCTGATGCCCTTCACCATGAAGGCGGCCTCCAGAATCTCCTTATCCTTCTTGTCCACCGCCTCCTAAGCCACCACCAAACAAATCTCCAGTGTGGCCACCTAACTTTCTAGTACTGCCACCTGATCCTGGTACCGTGCCTCTAAAGCAACCATCTTATCCCTTTGTTGTACTAACTCCTCCACGGCCTAGACTCATGTGGCTAGCTCCTCCCGAGCTGTGACTGCAACCACACGCTCGGCCTTAGCCCCTGCTCCTAAGTGTTGGACCCTCCACAACGCATAGTATGCATCCCGGAACCCCTGCTCAACCTATCAAAGCAAGTCCTGGGTCCTGCTCTGACCCACAGCCTCTGGAATCCTCCACTCAGCTAGCATCTCGGGGGTCTCAACTACAAGCCAACCCCAAGAGTCAAAACACCGCTCAAACTCCTGAGCACAGCCCGCGTCACAAACTCCAGCAAGCGCTCGATATCCTGATCCACTCGCCCGGCCTATGCATGTACTGCGACTACAATCCTTTGAGCACCAACCTGCAACTCTACCACCAACTGATCAATGGCACCCAACACTCCCTGAGATCCATGCTGCAACAGCCTGCTCTGAGACTCCTCACCCTGTAGGGTCATGGCTTCCTCTCCTCGTACCGTCATGCCCTGCTAAGGGATCTCCAACTCCCGTAGGTGTGTACTCCTCTCATCGAGATCTACAATCTCTACAATCTTCTTTTGTGTGTGTTGTGGTGAGAGGGGGACAAATCTAACAGGTGACATAGGGTTGAGTTCGAAACGGGTGAGCCAAGCATCCATGGCCCCATCCTCTAGGATCTCTGACTGCTCAGCTCCCCTCCCTCCGAGTATCTCTTGAGCACCCACTAGCTCCTCCATGACCCCACAATCTCAGACATAGGTGGATCTACTATGGCCACTACTACGGGCTCTACCACTGCTGGTGTGGGCTCCACCACTCTGGGCTCTACAATTGTAGACTCTGGCTCGAATACTGACGACGGGGACCCAACTATAGTACTCACAGTAGGTGTGACCGTAGCTGGGGCCCTCAACTGCCCAAATACAAGTATCGGAATTGCTGCCACCATCACCCCCAACTGGCTAGCTCCAAATGAAGGTACCGGAACTGCTGCCACCATCACCCCTAATTGGCTGGCTCCAGATAGAAGTGTTAGATTTGATAAAGACAAATCCTCCCAAGAACACCTGCATGCATGACTGTCACAAGAAGCAAAATACAGAAGACAGAAGAACAGCTATGGAGGCCAAAAAGCCAAAGACATCGTATGCAACAGAAAACAATATATTAACAATATGTTTCTATCAATTACAATGTGATGTAAAAACTCTGT
>MU226434.1:424499-443619 GCA_018584345.1 Thuja plicata
CACCAACAGTGCAACAGAAGTACAAACACAGGATAAAGGGCGGTGTCACCGACACACAGCATGGGCTAATGTCGTGGAAGGTACGCTCACTTGACAAAGGTGGATGCGCCTAAAACGGCATAAGCATCAGAACCCCCCATGGCACTTTATAACAGAGTGCGAGTAAAAAAACACACAAGGAGTACAAGATCCCAGATATACAGAAGTAGGCACTTTATCTCAGTGCGTTTACAGAATAAAGATGCATCAGAAGAAGCATACAAGCTCAGAAGTTAGAAAGAAGAGTGAGCTAGAATATCAGAAGAAGAGATCTCAGGACTTGTAGAACCAAGCAATCCACCAGAGTGCATAAACTGCCAAACTCGGAGGAGAGAAAACCTGGAGCAGAATCTGGAAAAAAGACCCATGCAACTGAATAGTTCACTGAACCAGCTTTCCGACGATATCTGGTTTGCCAAAAACGGAGTCCGGATGAGCCAAATATGACTCCCGGAAGGCAAAAACAAATTGCGGACTTTGACAGCAAAAAACACTATCAAAACAACAGAACCCAAAAACCCAACCTCCATCATCGGAAAGTGCTCGGAAAGAGCTTTCCGACGGTATATGGAAGTCGAAAAAAGACCCCCGAATGCTCAAGATAGAGCGAAAACAGTCTCAGGGGGTCAGAAAGGCCTCAAAAACCAATAAATAAGCCCCTGGGGCTAAAAAAATAGCGCCCCTGGGCGCCGGGGGCTAAACAGGGGCCCCTAGTCATGCATGTGACCGCCCGCATAAACAAAATAGGCCCGCAGGGGCTGAAAACAACCCGCCACCAGCGGGGCAGTGGCCGGAAGCCGGGCGGCGCGGAGGCGGGAACCCAGGCGGAGCGGCGGGCCGGGAGGTATGGCCGCGGAGGACGCCGGGCGGAGGGAGCCGGCGGGGCGGCTGGGGCCGTGGGGCGGGGGCCGGAGGCTGGCGGAGCGGCGGCGGGGGCCACGGAGAGCGGCGCGGACCGCAGGGGCAGTGGGAGGCGCGCCGGCGGGGGCCGAGGCCCGGTGGAGCAGTGGCGGCCCGGCAGCGGCGCCATTCCAAAAGCACTGCGCGCGTTTTTGAACGCTGAAAAAACCTTTAAAAAATAGGGTTTTTTTAATTTTTTTTCTTGGTTTCCGTGCCCGTACGGCACTGGAAACCAAAAAAATTTTGCCTCGGGGTCAAGTTGTCCAAAATGGACAAGCTTTATATGGATTCTGGGGTTTTTGAGCCTTCTAGACGCAACCATGAGATCGGTTTTGGTCCAAAGTGCCTCAAAAAACAAAGACCCCCAGATCCAATAGAAAACACCGAATAAACTTCTGAAACCCTCTGTTGCTTCAACAAACACGAACAGCCAGCTGCAGAATGGCTCTGATACCATGTTAGATTTGATAAACACAAATCCTCCCAAGAACACCTGCATGCATGACTGTCACAAGAAGAAGCAAAATACAGAAGACAGAAGAACAGCTATGGAGGCCAAAAAGCCAGAGACATCGTATGCAACAGAAAACAATATATTAACAATATGTTTCTATCAATTACAATGTGATGTAAAAACTCTGTAATGAAAACTAAGAGGTGAATCCTTATAAAAGGAATCACGAAACCCTAAAAGGGAAAACCTAAGGTTAGCTTAAGCAACTAGAGTGAATAGGTGAGTTAGTAATTAGATCATAATGATTTAATTAATAACCCGATAGACTATTACTCTAACAAGAAGTACGGGATCGCAAAGGACTTTCCCTTCTGCTCCTCTGCCCGAAGGTGTGGCACATGTAGGGCCCTCAGCCTCAACCTCCTCGTTGGCCATCGGATCCCCCTCAATCCCACCATGCTCCGCACGGCTCATCACACGAAAGTTGCCCTCAATAGCCTGCGAGGTAGCCTCAAACTTCTCCCCGTTGTTGTCACTCTCCTCATTATCCTTCATCTCTGACTCAAGCCTCCGAGGCTAATCCCTGGGGCTTCCTCTTACGGCTACTAGACTTCCCCACACAACTGACTGAAAGCACGCGGTTCCCAACAAGAGTATCTAGATTCAACCAATAGCAAATCGGAGGCCGAGATGGGTCTACTTGGGCCTGCGGCTGCAACTCTAGTCAATCCAAGGGTATCTGTGTCTATGTGGCCTCCAAGAAAAACCTGATGGCATAATGCGGCATGTAGAAGGTTCTATGTTGTAGTCATGAATTCCTCCATCCTATCTGCTAAGAGGGATGCCCCCTCATACACCGTGCCATTCCTGAGCCCATTCATGAGAGCTAGTTGCGTCAACATGATATCACACACTCTACTTGACCCTGTGAGACAACTTTTTATGACATCCAAGTAAACATTTCCACTCACCATCTACAAGAAAAGATTTCTTCGACCCCCATTTCTTGTTGGACTGCGTCACTATTACCCATTCCGTTGGTGACACGTCTCGACAGACAAGTTTCAGAAAATTCTATTTCTCCTCCGGAGTCACCTTTTGCACCTCCTCTATCTTTTTACCCTCCTTGCCTAGAATCCAAAAAACATGTGTGAACTCTGCTGGTGTAAAGGAAACTGTAATAGGAAACCCCCGATACTGCACCTGTGACCGTCGACTATGCCTATCATAGGCTGGAATCATTGCTCTCAGTGTTCCTTCAAACTCTCGGATAGGGAATATAGGCATTTGGATAGCCCACTGAACACCTGCACGCCGAAGGTTTTCTTTAACTGGGTAGTCCTACGGGGTTTCCTGCCACCATGTTTTGCATTCAAGACCACTCAGTCCCTCAAATGTGATAGTGTTCACGGTCACTTCTTCTCGATCCTAAGCCTGAAGTTGTGGATGCTTCTTCTTGGCTTTCCCCATGTCCATTTTTCCTGCAACCTTGACTCCTGAGGGCAATATTTTCTTTGCTTTGTCCATACCAGTAGACGTATTCCCTGCTAATGCTGATAACGGTTGTAACTACTTTCGCCAATCCAATTTTCTATTACCAGAATCCATTTAACTACTTGTCGTACGAAACCACTAAATATAATGCCAATAAAATTCAGTTAGGGCGTACAATGCTGATTTTTTTTCGCTGTCTATGGTTGTTGCACAGTGGACTTCCTCCGCTGACTGTTGCGTGTGGTCTTTTTATTTAATCTTTCACTCTCACCGTACTAGAATTGTTTTTTTTTCTCGCTGTGTGCCTCCACTTCTTGCCCGTACGCACTGGGACGTCTCTTATGTGTGCCCATACGGTGATGTCTTTCCCCTTCTATTCCTATGATTGACGTACGGTGGGAATTTTGCACCCGAATTCCTCCCAGAACTCCTCTGAAATCTTTATCGCCTTCGTACGGTTCAATCTTCCTACACATGGGGCTGAGGCTACCGTACGGTCTGAGGCTACCGTACGGTCTTTTTCCTTTGCTTCCGTACAAGCTCCACTCCATCTATGGTTGCCTCCTATCATGCGGTCCTTTTCAACGCTTTCCTCTGACTCGCTACCTTAGTAATCTGATTACAAAAGAGATAGGACTCACTGTCTCAGTCATGAACTGACAAACAGCATCAAGAATGCAATACAGTTCCAGTGAAGTGTATAACTGATCAACTGACAAGCGAACTTCTGAATGATGTTCCTTTAGTGGTATATCGCATGCCTCTAGCATATCCAACCTTCGCATCACAATCTCATATCTGATCATCTCAAAAACTCGATCTTATATATCAATTGTTTCTTAACATTGTCGGCCATAAGAACAAAATGAGTAGCGTGTACTGTGTCGGCCAAATACCTTATCAAATCTCCATGCTAACCCAAATCATAACGTGTACATCATGTACCATGTCGGCTCTAACTCCTCCATTGATCAAACCGATTATACCATCGATCCAATAGGATCGCTGCTCGATCTAGTAATCAACTGTCTCTGTCTCTGTCACCAACCTGTTAACCCGGTACTCAGGAAATTATAACTCCATCAATCTCAACATCAAAAACTGTGATCATAAACATAGATAGGAATATCATCTATGACTCATCTCCTGCAATCGCACAACAAAATTTTGTCTTATGTGTCTATACCGATCATAATACCAAAACTGTATCACTGTGCCTGTAATTCTGAACTTAGCCAATTTTACAATCTATCCTTCGGTATCACAAAATTGTGTTAGCCAGTCATCTGCAAATATAGTTGCCATCAATGACAACATACAATCACTCTATTAGTGTCTCTTGCCAACATGGTCTAGATGCTTACGATTTCTAATTACATTTCTGAATTGGTAAACTCAAAATTAATTTCATTCTATTCATTTAATCACACAACATATTTTCCAATTCAATGCAATGTAATCAGTGATATGAATATAAACAACAAAAATCTATTTTCTAGGATTCATGGATTAAACTCTCAATTTTATCTGCTCTCTACATCTTTATGCTATGGAAATGGCCTAAAAATTCAAAAATGATAAGGTTTTGTCCCTTTTTCTACATTTGTTTATGTTTTTGTTTTCAAATCCGATTTTTTACAGTTTACATCCCAATACTTTCAAAGAATCTTATACTTTCAGTTTGCGCATATTTTCCCAAAAAGATTTTTGCTGCTATGCACTTAACAGCAAATTATATAAGTGTAGGCCAACCCATAAAACAAAAAAAAAACCAAACTATCTAAACATAATTTAACCAAAGGTATAAGAGGGGAATATACATTTATATAATTTCTAGATGGCAATTGATACAAGAATCTGCCGTGCATCCTAAATGTTTCAATGTATTTCAATTACTACATGTTAAATAGACACAACACATTACTGGCATATGTTTGTGCATATTTCAATTGTAACATACTGAATGTTCATCATTATTTGATTCACTGAAAAATTGGTAACATTGAAACATAAAATTTATATTAAAAAATCAGAAACCACATTAAAATTAAGAAAGTTAATGTCCTACATAATGTGATCATAGCAGTATTATCCAGATTATGAGAAAAACAATAATAAACAATAATCAGCTCCATCTTTTGTCTAAAAAGGCTACATCCTCCTTGGAAAAACCTCACCTTTTTATCCTCATAAAGACGACGGCCATGAAGCACACCAAGCATTGCAAGTGTAGCCATTGTTGCCCCAGAAACAAGAAATCGATTTGCTAGACCAAAAACAGTTATAACAGATTAGCTTATCCACAGATTAAAAGCAAACAATACTTGAAAACAATGCAGCTACAAGTAACATCATAAATATTGGTGTTGTTAAGGAAAAAATAAACAGAGATAAAATTCATGGAAGACAAATTCTAATTATTCATAACAGAAAAAGTAATTCAAAATATGATTTGATAAACAGAGAGAGAGAGAGAGAGAGAGAGATTGTGTTATATGGATCTAAGAAAGCACTACATGACACATTGATTAGCCCATTATTACTAAAGCTAAACAGTTCAAACAAAAGTTAATACTACGTAGCCAAATGTCGATCAACTTTGATCTAATACATAAGATACTATTTTAGAAGAATGCAAAATAAAAGCATTTGATATAAAGTCCATCATTTATCTGTCACACTATGGCTAGAAACACACACATGCCATATATATCAAGCATCAAACTCACATATATAGCCTATTTGTTCATGCAATCGCTCTCACTTTTCATTGTTGTGTGTGCCACTGGTCTTCCCTATATTTCTTTGATCTGTGCTTGCATATTGACACTCTTCTTACATAACAACCTAAATTCATTTAACCAAATCTCTAGGTGCTCATAAAAAATTACCATGCCGATTCAAGGGAACAACCAATTGACTCTAAAAGTACATCCATTGAAACCAAATATAACAGTTATAAGTTGTCCCAAAGCGAAATTTTCTTACTGTAATTCTCTGTCAAGGTAGCAGTTATGTGCATACGAAGGCTCTCTACAGGAATCTGTACATCCGAATTCTCTTCTTAGAACTATCCCCCCAAAGTGCCCACACTTTCACATGTGGAATCATGCAAGTGCACATAAGATATTACATGAAACTAATGACGCTTTCATTATTCTACATACGTAAGGAGATCGTCCACCATATTATGAGTGCAACATTGATAATGGGTGAAAATTTGATCATTCACACTTGCTCATTTAAGCATGCAGTCATTACGATTTACAACAACGTAATCCTCCTTGGGGCTATAATCTTGTTCAAAACACAACTCGTACTTAGTGATTTGGAAGCATATGCAGCTAGTTATAAGTTTGAAAATAGGGACCCATTCTTGGCAACCCTGGTAGTCTTAACTGATTTCATGGGTATGTGCTTTACCAAAACTATTTGATTCTCCTTGCAAGCCTGTTTGGCTGATACTTTCATTATTGACCTTGTGTTCACAGGTATCGCCTAACTGATGATACCTCTTGGTGCATTGCACCATTGGTATAGGCATTTCCAATCAAATCATATTCTCCATCTAGTCATTTATCCATCATGAAATTAAACTTTATCTATTGTAGGTTCTATCTTATGCAAACTGCCAGAGGTGATTCTACACAACCCCTCTACACCATATTCTTCAATATAGATTGAATCTACATGTGTTGACCCTCACACTAGATCCAATTAGATGATAACAAACTTTCCTCCATTTGCAAAGCTCTTTGTATGCTACGTGAAATGTATGTCTGCACCTACCTAAAAAAAGAATAGGTCACCTAATAATTACAGATTGCATTCTACTTTTGTCACGTCAATAGTCCACTTAAAATGGAAGCCCCTTGATACTGACCTCTAAATCCTCAAACATGCACATAGTTAATTTGCCCCTAATGTTCACCATGTAGAGGATATGTGGTGAAGGTACAAGCATAGTTTGGCAGTTGGCCCATGGCCACTCATGCATCTCATATAAGCACATTAACTTCAAATCTTGTATTAATTATAACAGTGCACAACAAATAACCATTCATCTCTTAATTCAACAATAATCGGGTATTACACTCACATTCAAGTGCACACAAAAACTTCCTTGGTTCTATATCTAGTTAGTTATGGAAGCACACCACCTTGGCATAGGTGGTCTATTATAGCAATCTCAACATTTGTGATGTAGGCGCATCTTGGGTTCTTGGCAATCCAGTGTCAACCAAAAATATGTTTGTTTGTTGCTCAGTGGCTTGTTGGAGACGCTCGGTAAACTGCTTGGTAACTTCTTTGGTGTGCTCGGTTGAACGTTCTGTTGTTGCTTCACCGACCACGCTCGGTTACTATTTTTGGCGTGGCCTTACCGACCTGTCTCAGTGTGCTCGGTGGTTTTTCTATTTCCTGTCTCACCGAGTGAGTTTTCCTTGTATGTTCCTTAGGGCCGACATCTGCATTTAATTTTGGTCGCATAGTTAATTTTGGATCTATCTTTGGGGAACTTGTGGACCTATTTTGGGATCTTTGCTCTTTCCTATGTTGGATCTTTGAGGCCAACCTCTTTCGGTGGTAGTATAAATATAGTATTATGTTCTTAGTTTAGGGCATCATCAGGAGCAGTTAGAGATAATGTTAAGTTGGTAATAGCTTGGAGGTCTAGGGTTTTTGGATCTCGCATGTATGAGGACTATTCTGTAATACATTTATGTTTGTATTGGCCAAACCGGGAGGGCCTTACAGCCTGGCATGTATGAAGTTTGATGAAGTAAAAAATATATTTGCATTCCCTTCTTCCTTCTATGTGTTGTAAGCTTTCGTGTAGTTTATTTGCAAGTTGGTTTAGTGCTTGGGAGTGCCTTTGGCCCGGAGCATTAACCCTCCCTACGTCAGGTGGTATCAGAGCGAAGGTTAGATCAGAAGTTCCTCTTGTAAATCCTGATTGGTTATTGTTGTGGGGTAGCAGATTGCGATCTGACCTGCAATTGCAGAGGGTTTCAAGATGGTTCGAGGAAGGCGTGATGCAAATCCAGGCTTAGTTGATATGTTGAGGCATATTGCTGCTAGATTGGATGTTGTTGAGACAACCCAGCGCAGAGGAAGACATCTTGAGGATGTTAGTGATGATGAAATAGAAGTGCAGGAAGAAGCCGCACCAGAGCCTATAATGGATCAAGGCGAAGAAAGATTCTTGAAGGCATTGACAAGTTTGAAGTCCACACCTCAATTTAATCCTCCTGAGTATAGTGGAAAGTTGGATTCTGATTAATTATAGATTGGATAACCGAGATGGAGAAATACTTTGAATATGAGAACATAGCAGAGGAGAAAAAGGTGAAGATTGCAAGCACGAAATTGAAAGGTCATGCATCCTTATGGTGGGAACACCTGCAACTGGATCAAAAGAAGGGTAAAGACAAAATCAAGGTATGGAATAAAATGATAAATAAATTGAAAGGCAAGTTTCTACCTTGTGATTATCAGATTAACCTAGTTAGGAGAATGCAAGGTTTCAGATAGAAAGATAGCTCGGTAAAGGATTATACCGAGGAATTTTATAGGTTAGACATCAGATCTGGACATGCTGAAGATGAAGTGGAAAGAATTGCAAGATACCTGAATGGCTTAAGGAATTCTATTCAAGAAGAGATCAGTTTGGTAAAGATGGAAAGCATTGAGGAGGCTTATCAGTTTGCCCTAAAAGCTGAAGAGAAATTGAACAGAAGACATGAACAAAGGCAAAGAGGTAGAGGTGGTAGATTCTCTCGAGGAAGAGGTAGATCTAATGGAGACAGTGGCAGATCTGATCAAGACAAAACAGATCAAGACAAGGGTAAGACCAAGTGGAAAGGTGGAAATTCATTCAGAGGTAGAGGTAATTCCTACCGAGGTGGTTATAGCAGGAGAGGATTCCAAGGAACTTGTTATAATTGTGGAGAAGGACATAGGTCATTTGAGTGCACACATGCAAGCAAGAAGGCTGGTAGTAGCAGGAATGCCTTGGTACAAGAAGATTCACCTAATGAGCCTGAAAAGGAAGGAAACTTGATGGTCAGAAGACTACTGTGGAGTGAAAAGAATGAGCAAGATCCTATAAGAAAGAGTTTGTTCAAAACCAGATGCAGAGTTGCAAACAAAGTTTGGAAAGTGATTGTTGATAGTGGAAGTTCAGAGAATCTGGCATCCGAGGAGATGGTTGCAAAGTTGCAGTTGGAAAGATTGAAGCACCCTAAGCCCTATCAGATTTCATGGATCAAGGACGAACACACACTGAATGTAAGGGAACAATGTTTTGTGAATCTGAATATTGGAAAGTATTATGATAAGGTGTTATGTGATATTATGCATATGGATTGTTGTCATATTTTGTTGGGTAGACCTTGGCAATATGATAGACATGCTATACATGATGGAAGAGTGAACAAATATACTATGTGGGTTGATGGTAAGAAGCAAATCTTATTACCTTTAGTTGAAGAATTTGTTGGTGGAATATGATCTGTGAAAGTTTGTTTGATGGAAGGTAGACAGTTTGTTAAAGATCTGAAGAAGAGTGATGTTTGTTATGCTTTGATTCCTAAAAAACCAAGTGAGAATACAGTAGATAAAACTCCTGAAGAAGTTGAGAAATTACTCACCGAGTACAATGAGATCATTTCAGCTAATGTACATGATGGTTTACCACCGATGAGAGACATTAGTCATTGTATGGATCTAATTCCTGGAGTTAGTTTGCCAAACAAGGCACCACACCGACTGACAACGACCGAGAATGAGGAACTCAACCGACAAATTCATGAGTTGTTGAACAAGAGTTTGATCAGAGAAAGTTTGAGTCCATGTGCAGTACTAGCAATATTGACACCTATGAAGAATGGAGAATGGTGAATGTGTACTAATTCAAGAGCAATCAACAAGATCACAGTTAAGTATAGATTTCCTATACCGAGGATGGATGATGTAATGGATTGTTTAAGTGGAGCAAAATATTTTACCAAGATTGATTTGAAGAGTGGATATCATCATATCAGAATCAGAGAAGGTGATGAATGGAAGATTGTTTTCAAAACAAAAGAAGGCTTGTATGAGTGGTTGGTTATGCCCTTCGGTTTAACTAATGCACCGAGTACTGTTATGAGGCTAATGAATGAGGTTTTGAAGAAATTTTTGGGTAAATTTGTGATTGTGTATTTGGATGACATTCTGATATTCAGTAAGACCAGAGAAAAACATTTGTTGCAAATTAGATAGGTATCGCAAAGATTGAAAGAGGGAAAAGTTGCTGATTAATTTGAAAAAATGTTCCTTCATGAGAGAAGAACTTGTGTATTCAGGTTTTGTGATTTCAGCAGATGGTTTGAAAATGGATCCTGAGAAGGTTGAAGCTATACTTGATTGGCCTACACCTAAGAATGTGAGGTAAGATCATTTCATGGATTGGCAAGTTTTTACAAGAAGTTTATCAGAAATTTCAGTTCTATTTGTAATGCTATGATTGAGACAATGAGAGGAGACAAAAAGAGAATTCAAATGGACACATGGAGCTGATAAGAGTTTTGAGACTTTGAAACAAAAGGTTGTTGAATTACCTGTGTTAGCCCTACCTGACTTCAATAAGGTATTCCAAGTTGAATGTGATGCAAGTGGCAGTGAAATAGGAGTTGTGTTGACTTAAGAAGGTAAACTTGTTGCTTTCTTTAGTGAAAAGTTGAATGATGCAAAAAGAAAATAGTATGTCTATGATCAAGAATTCTATGCTATTGTTCAAGCTCTGAAGAAATGGAGACATTATTTGATGTTGAGTGAATTTGTGTTGCATAGTGATCATAAGGCTTTACAGTATTTGGGTAGTCAGACTAAGTTGAATCAGAGACGTATGAAATGGGTAGAGTATTTGCAAAATTTCACATTTGTGATGAAGCATAAGAGTGGAGTATCCAACCGAGTTGTTGATGTATTGAGTAGAAGAAGATCTTTGTTGATTGAAATGAGAATTGAGGTTCTTGGTTTTGATGATATGAAGAATTTGTATGAAACTAACCCTGATTTTTCTGAGCAGTGGAGAATGTGCAGAGCACCTATTCCAGATCAACCAAGTATGAAGATTATTTCATTCAAGAGGATATGTCGTTCAAAGGTATTCAGTTATGTATACCGAGAGGATCAATGAGAATCAATTTGATAAAGGAAAAACATCGTAGTGGTTTGGCTGGACATTTTGGCATTGACAAGACATTGAGTTTACTTAAGGAAAGGTATTTTTGGCCTCAATTGCATAAAGATGTTCAGAAATTTGTAAAGAGTTGTTGAGTTTGTAAAGTTGCAAAAGGAGTAAGTCAGAATACTATATTGTATACACCGATTTTGTTCCTGAGAAACCTTGAAGTGATATAAGCATGGATTTTGTTCTTGGCTTACCAAGGACAGTAAGAGGTAATGATTCCATAATTGTTGCTGTGGATAGATTTTCCAAGATGACATATTTCATACCATGTAGAAAAACATCAGATGCAGTGCATATAACAGATCTTTTCTTCAAAGAGATTGTCGGATTGCATGGATTACTGAGGAGGATCATCTCTGACCGAGACAGTAAGTTTGTTGGCTATTTTTGGAAGACTCTTTGGAAGAAGCTGGACACTGAGTTGAAATATAGTTCTACATTTCATCCATAGACTGATGGACAAACAGAGGTTGTAAATAGGAGTTTGGGTAATTTGTTAAGATGCTTAGTTGGAGATAAACCGAGTAATTGGGATTTGATGCTAGCACAAGTAGAGTTTGCATATAATTATTCAATAAATAGAAGTACTGGCAAGACACCCTTTCAGATTGTTACTGGCATACAACCGAGAGGTATATCAAACTTGAGAGATATTGCTAGAGAAGAGAAGAGAAGTGTTGAAGGAGAAGAATTTGCTGAGTTTATCAAGTCATTGTATGAAGAAGTGAAACATAAGCTAGAACAAAGTAATCAAAAATACAAGGATAGTGCGGATAGATCAAGAAGACATAAATAATTTGTAGTTGGCAATGAAGTGATGGTTCATTTGAAGAAAGGCAGATTTCCTGTTGGAATATATGGTAAATTGAAGATGAAGAAGTTTGGTCCTTACAAGATATTAAGGAAGTTTGACAGTGGAAATGCTTATGAAGTAGAGTTACCTAAGGACATGGATATATCACCTATCTTCAATATTTCAGATTTGTATGAGTATCATGAACCTGATGAAGAAGTGATAGTTCCGAGTGATTATCCTAAGAAAAAGATAGAGGAAGTTGAACATATTTTGGAGCAGAGAATTGGCAGAAGCACAAGAGAAAAGGATTACATGGAGCACTTAGTAAAGTGGAAGAACAGACCAGTTGAAGATTCTACTCGAATTTCTCAATCTGAGTTGGATTCAGTTTAGGTCATACCTGACTCATGATTCAGAGAATCATTTCTTTTAATCCCAGGTGTCTGATGCAGAAGCATCTTGAGTTCTTGGCAATCCTGTGTCAACCAAAACTATGTTTTTTTGTTGCTCAATTGCTTTTTGGAGACGCTCGGTAAACTGCTTGGTAACTTCTTTAGTGTGCTTGGTTGAACGTTCTGTTGTTGCTTCACCAACCGCGCTTGATTGTTGTTTCTGGCGTGGCTTTACTGACCTGTCTCAGTGTACTCGGTGGTTTTTTTGTTTCCTGTCTCATCGAGTGGGTTTTCCTTGTTGGTTCCTTGGGGCCGACATCTGCATTTAATTTTGGTCGCATAGTTAATATTGGATCTATCTTTGGGGAATGTGTGGACCTATTTTGGGGTCTTTGCTCTTTCCTATGTTCGAACTTTGAGGCCGACCTCTTTCGGTGGTTGTTGTATAAATATAGTATTATGTTCTTAGTTTAGGGCATCATCAAGAGCAATTAGAGATAATGCTAAGTTGGTAATAGCTTGGAGGTCCAGGGTTTCTGGATCTCGCATGTATGAGGACTATTCTGTAATATATTTCTGTTTGTATTGGCCATAATCGGGAAGGCCTTACAACCCAGCATGTATGAAGTTTGATGAAGTAAACAATATATCTGCATTCCCTTCTTCCTTCTTTGTGTTGTAAGCTTCCGTGTTGTTTATTTGCAAGTTGGTTTAGTGCTTGGGAGTGCCTTTGGCCCAGAGCATTAACCCTCCCTGCGTCAATTTGTATCTCCCTTTTTATTGGCACGTTTAGTGGTTGCACCCTGTGAGGATCTTGTGACAATCTACATCCTTCTATAGGATCAATTGGTTGTGCACTCGTCAACTTAAACCACCACCTTGACAGCAAATATGCATATTCCATATTTTCAACTGATTCAATCCTCAACAAGCCTATCATTGTTATTTCTTGCCAATATATTAATTATAATAATTAAGTGTGCAACATGCTTCCATTTTACTTTCTCTATACAATCATATCTGTAGTCTTTTTGTGCAACTCAAATGTTTGCAATAGAAATTGATCATCTTCCATTCTATGAGTTGCATCACTAAATCTGCAAGTTGGGAACTTTGCACATTGGCACGTGGTATGGTCATTCTCCCCACATTTATAACAAGGAAATCCTAAACTTCGATAGTTATTTGTGTCACCCAAAGATTTGGACAGCCTCTGCTTCATCCTTACCATCATGGAGCATATTGTTGATGGGACACATAATGTGGTTGAGGTGCATAATGATGTTGACGCACGTAGTGAGATTGATTGTACTACATCTATAATGCATATTGTGGTGATGTAGGAGTTGGTTGTACACTACATTTAAAACTTGCTTTACCCATGCTTCATGCAAACTTGTACTCCTTAGCAAGTATCAATGTCATGAGTAGGGTTCTCACATGTAATATCGTGGTACCTTCCAATTTCAAAAGTAGGGTGAGAAGTAGTGTCATGATGATCGTGACATATTGCACAATTCAAAATTTGCAAAGGGAGATGAATAGAATTCACTACAAAAGCTCTCGCAATTGGATCATTCATTATATAACAGTGTTACCCGAGGACACGTTTCCGGCATAATTTTACCCGTCCCCAAAACGGGGACATCCCAAAAACTCGAAAACTCGTCCCCTGACTGTCCCATAAAATTAATTTAAGTAATGTTTGAGTTTAGATAATTTGTTTGACTTCCACTCTAATGTGAACTCTCGATTTTAATTATTTAACACAAATGTTATATGTTAAGGTTCTATATTGTATACAAGCATGCTTTATCCATGCTTTCATACGAGTATTTAAAATTTTCCTACATATTTTAAGATTTCCCTATTTTTTTATATAGTCATCCCCACTGTCGTCCCCTGCTCGAGGAAAAAAAAATCCATCACAGAAACTCGTTTCCCCATCCCCTCATTCTAGAAACCCGGAGTAACATAGTTATATGCCCTTTGAATGACACTCTATACACCACACTCAGCATTTAGATTCTTGTGCAATGCCAATTGCTCAATGTGCATGGCCATCTCACCCATCTCCTTAAAACATTGATGTTTCTTGAAAACCTTGAGTTTCACTAACTTCCAAGCATAAATCAACCTCCAACACCTCCTTCTAAGTCAAAAATGTGTGTTATACCAACTCATGATGTATATATGAAATTACACCTCCGATATGTTTGGATTAAGTATGTTATTCACCTTGCAAACCCTTATAGACAATGTTGTAATCTAAATGCTAGTTAGGACTAGAATGTTGTGTGATTATTTAAAATGTATGTCTCCAAAGATCATCAAATGAGACACCCACGTGGTAGATAGAGGCACATGGGGATGGATTCTTCTCTTGAAAACTTAGCATTTTTTTTTCCAAGGGGTATAATGTGGGAGGTTACATTGAATAATATGTTGTTGAGTGCATATTTCAGTTGGTTTAGATATATGTGTGGATGCACAACACCTAAGTTGTTGTTCAAATTAGTCAAGGTCTACACATGGTCCATGTTTTTTCTTATTGTACAAAATCCAAGCTGTCAAGATCAACTCAGATGGTGAACTTCAAGATTGTTGCTTTTAAGGAAATTAGGCAATTGATTGGTGAAACCATGTGGAAGTATTCTTAGTTATAGTTATAGTCTAAGATCACATAGACTATCAAATTTATCATATAGAAAGAATCAATTCATCATTAGGTTGACAACATACATCCAACATTGTTTAGTTTAGTGCACAACGGCTATTCAAAAGGACGAGTTGGAGTACACCTTATGTTTGGAAGCCTTAGGATTACCGACGACATTCATGTCAACTACACATCTCGAGAAGAAGAAGATTTAGATGGATGCACAAATGGAATAACTGGAGCAGAATAGAAATGAAACGTGTCTTATTATGCATAGACTACCATAGTGAAGAGCATGTAGCGGCTAACTATCTAGTGATAAAATCCTAGGATGTTAGTGCCAATCCAACTACCTTTGCTATTGCATGTACCAAATTATTCTATTTGCCACAAGTGTCATGACACAGCAGCTCAACTTTTGTTGCAAAAGGTGAAAAGGATTGTTGTCAACTGCTGGTGTGAAATTTGTGTAAAAATGCTACACACAATGCTACCATCTACATGTTTATATGGGTGTTGCACAAGTCCTATGGAAAGCAGGTTCTCTATCCGGTTGTGCAACCTCTCTATTGCAAACACAACAAAGCATGTCACACTAGAAAGGATGAGGTGCTGGACTGAATGGACATGGAAAAGATCATATTGGAGGTGGAGGTAGGGATATATAATACCGTATTTGTGAGAATCCTAGTCACACAATGTGCAACTGCCCAAAATGCTCGATGTGTGGCTACTCTGGTGCCAAACACAAGACTAAGGATTGCCCGACTTTACTTCAATAGAGGAAGAGTTGCAAGAAAGTAGCATAGATGATCAAGAAAGGAGAATCCATGCTAAGCACGAAGCATCAATGAAACAAATAGTACAAGTTATCACCAACAGTTGCACAAAGGTTCAAGCCTCAAACTAAGTTAGACCATTATAGGGAACACACACATAGATTAAGATCTACTTAGGCAACTCTCCCAAGAAGAAGGTGACATCAATAGAACACCACTTAAGAAAATGGACTTGGTTAAGAGTCAAGACAACTGTGTTGGACAAAAATATATGAAAATTTCAGTTGTGTGCATTTATCGAAATCTCCACCACACAAAACTCCAATCATTTTCCCTTTTTGATGACTAGAGAGATTATGCAAGTTGCACGCATGCATTTTTTCACGGTATTGGCTAAATAGCCAACTAAAACGTAAAACATATTGACGGAGTCGAAAAAAAAACTAAGCGTCCCCCCTTGGTAAGAAATACGTTTTAGTTTGTTGCATAGACGTTGCCTTTTTTCACTAGCACCTATATTTCACCAAATGTAATTGTGTCACCAATGCACAAAGAACCCCTTGTTACAAAAGATGAAGGGCCTGAATGTAATGTCCCCACCTTTGAAATATAATTTAATAATAAATGATAATAAAATTAAAATACAAAGGAATAAAAATTAAAAATTAAATTAAAATATAAAAGAATATAATTACACATAACTAAGATTTGATTAAAGTTAATGAATGGTCAAAAGGCACGAAATGATAAGTTGTAACTCCCTCAAGTAGTATAAAAGGGAGAAGAGAACTTCATTTGAAGGGAGGGAATAGGAAATGAGAAGTACAGATGTGATCTAAATAGGAACTACAGATCTGATTGTGAAATAGTGTATCTCTTTCAAAGGGGCAGAAATAATGAAGAGATGCACTCTTCCAAAGGGTGCTAATGGTGAAGGGTTGTGTCTCTTGCCAAAGGGCATTTATGATGAAAAGGTGTGACCTCTGCCTCACATCAAAAGAGGCAGAGGGTTCATTTGAGGAGAGGGAAGGAAGGTTACGACAGATAAGTGGGATTCAAATCAGGAATACATTCCATCTGAACAGTGACAGCAAAAGACTGTAAGTAAAAGGATACTCTATTTCAGGAACTAAAAAATATATCGCTGGCAAGCAGCAATTAAGTAATACTGATCACTGAATATTATATCTAAATCTTCTTAGCATAAAGAACTAGTATATGGTCGAATAAATATATTATAAATATATATATATATATCAATCAGAAGCATATGACTGAATTAAATAATTGAAAGATTAAACATACATATTTGAACAATCTATAATAGATATCTAGAAGATCTAATATATCTAAACTATAAGAATTATCTAATACATACAAATATTATATATATGTTAATCATAATGAAATCAGAATTATATATATTTTCTACCATATTATATAAATGTATATTTGGCCAATATACATATATTATGTACAGTTGAATATCCCAATATATATGTTTAGACTTATCACCTTGCTAGATTGAAGAGGAGGAATGAAAAAATGTCTCCAAGGAGGGGCTTGTATAAATCCAGCCAATAGCTTTTTGTCCCAAAATAGGGTGGGGTTCAGCGTCCCAATTGTTTGGGCTTGGACCTATAAACCTTGAGGGAGCCTATTGGGAATGGTCTCTAGGCGCTTTGGTTACATTCCCAAATCCGCCTTTCTTATGTTAGCATAGGTAATAAGATGGATATGTGTTGTTGATCACATGTAGATGTCTTGATATGATTAGATATTTCTCTTGTTTTGGTTAGTTAGATGGAATCATAAAATTTGTCCATTTAGATCATAAGCACATTAAGTAATTTTGTGGCAATTTAAGTCTTAAACTGACAAGGGACATCACAAATGGTATCAGAGCCTTGATCCTGCCATCCTGCGGGGAAAAGGGAAAGGAAGGAGTAATTCTATTCAATGAAAAGAAATCTAACAATGTGTATTATGTATATGCTTCGTGTCTTCATGCATCAATGTGTATACTTTGTGTCTTCATGCATCAATGTGTATACTTTGCGTCTTCATATATTCATACATATATTTCAGATTTTCAAATATATGCTCTGTGTGTGATTTCTATCTTTGGTTGATCTAGAGTAAGATATTAACTAGAAGAGAACCAAAAGATACAAATTTAAGGCATACTATTATGAAAACGTTGGTTTTTACAAATTCAATTGACACCATTATGGAATGACCTAGATCCTTTTTTCTCTTGAAGATGACAGAACTTCTCTTGAGTTAAACTTTGCCAAGTCTTTACTATCAAATCATCATAAGGGAGGAAATGTAAATGATATCAGAGTTGAATCCTGATAGCAACATCACACTTTGACTTACTATGGAAAATATCTCCTACTTATCGATATTAGAGAAGCATAGTGGAATATGGATAATAGATAGATCTTTATGATGATTTAATCATTGCTTGAGGACAAGCAATTTTGGGGAGGGAAGGATTGTAATGTCCCCACTTTTGAAATATAATTTAATAATAAATGATAATAAAATTAAAATACAAAGGAATAAAAATTAAAAATTAAATTGAAATATAAAAGAATATAATTACACATAATTAAGATTTGATTAAAGTTAATGAATGGTCAAAAGGCACGAAATGATAAGTTGTGACTCCCTCAAGTATAAAGTATAAAAGGGAGAAGAGAACTTCATTTGAAGGGAGGGAATAGGGAATGAGAAGTACAGATATGATCTAAATAGGAACTGCAAATCTGATTGTGAAATGGTGTATCTGTTTCAAAGGGGCAGAAATAATGAAGAGATGCACTCTTCCAAAAGGTGCTAATGGTGAAGGGTTGTGTCTCTTGCCAAAGGGCATTTATGATGAAAAGGTGTGACCTCCCCCTCACATCAAAAGATATAAAGGGAAGAGGGTTCATTTGAGGAAAGGGAAGGAAGGTTACGACAAATAAGTGGGATTCAAATCAGGAATATTCCATCTGAACAGTGACAGCAAAAGACTGTAAGTAATAGGATATTCTATTTCAGGAACTAAAAAATATATCGCTGGCAAGCAGCAATGAAGTAATACTGATCACTGAATATTATATCTGAATCTTCTTAGCATAAAGAACTAGTATATGGTCGAATAGATATATTATAAATATATATATATATACATGAATTACATATCAGAAGCATATGACTGAATTAAATAATTGAAAGATTGAACATACATATTTGAACAATCTATAATAGATATCTAAAAGATCTAATATATCTAAACTATAAGAATTATCTAATACATATAAATATTATATATATGTTAATCATAATGAAATCAGAATTATATATATTTTCTACTATAT
>MU226434.1:443669-513123 GCA_018584345.1 Thuja plicata
GCCAATAGCTTTCTGTCCCAAAATAGGGTGGGGGTCAGCGTCCCAATAGTTTGGGCTTGGACCTGTAAACCTTGAGGGAGCCTATTGGGAATGGTCTCTAGGCGCTTTGGTTACATTCCCAAATCCGCCTTTCTTATGTTAGCATAGGTAATAAGATGGATATGAATGTTGTTGATCACATGTAGATATCTTGATATGATTAGATATTTCTCTTGTTTTGGTTAGTTAGATGGAATCATAAATTTGTCCATTTAGATCATAAGCACATTAAGTAATTTTCTGGCAATTTAAGTCTTAAACTGACAAGGGACATTACACTGAAGAGGAAGAAAACCAAAGCAGCAACAAGAAGCAGTAGTAGCCATGTGCAAAGACAGGCAAAAGGATTGCACACACACCCTATCCCCCACTCAAGTGTCAAACAAAAGAAATGGCCATCTAAGAAAGACCATTCTAGTGATTACATGTAGGTGCAAAGAAAATGTGCACCTTTCCCAACTGCAACAGCTCCAACAACAATACTACCATCAGTAATTACACCAACCATCACATCATTTACAAAATCACGAAAGCCTATGTAAGTCCTATGGACCAAATTTTAGGAGAGGTGTCAAGGAGACTATAAAAGGTCTGGGTACCGCTAAACAAAGTTGTTGTGTCAAATGGTAAATTTGGTGGTACATCCCAATTAAAGGTGAACTTGACACCAAATAGATGGGTGTAGCAGCTTTTGGTGCTTCCTCTCTACTCAAGTTTGCATTCCAAGAGCTATTGTAAACTACACAATTGTTTATCATTGCATCAAAGTTGTGCGAAATTATTTTTGTATAACTTTTGGTGTGTTTGTCTTGTTTTGTCTGTTGTTTTTGGGTTTTTTGTTCTAACAGTAGAAAGCATTGCTCTCACAATGAGTGTGGCTCTATTAGAAATCTGGGAGATACTTTCATACAAAGACAAAATCATAATGCCAGTAGTGGTGATGACATTGAATTTGAGAACATGTCAAAAAACCATAAGCATGATAATGGGACATGTCATGAAATTTCCAACTCTCATATATTTGTAAATATCTGTTGCTAGAACCTAAAGAGAAAAGAAAAAGGAGTGGGTGTGCTAAAACTATGTTGTTCCAAGATTTGCAACTGGAAAAGGAGAAAGAAAAGAAGTTACAACTAAAATTAAACACTACTAAGAAGCATGTGGCTAAAGTTTGCAGAAAGGCAAATGTAAATGGAGAGTTGAAGTCAATGGTGCGCCAAAAAATGAAAGATAAATGTGTTTATGCATGGAAGGCAATTGATTTTGAAGGAAACATGCAATTGCAAGCATGGATTTCCACTATTGGAGGTTCCAAATCTACTCTATTTGGAAGGGTAATGGTAGCAAGTCATTGTCCAAAACTATACAACTTCAATTATATTCCATATATTAGATAGAGATTCTCCATTCATTTACTATCCAAAATATGGGAATTTAATTTATTTTCTCAGAGAGCTAAATTTTCCAATTTATCATTAGTCTATCAACAATGGTTGGGAATGGGTTCAATGTTTGGCTAAGGTAGAGAAGAATAATATACAAGAGCAATTGAATCGCATGAATTTTTTGCCTTGTCTCTAGACAAAGTGAACTATTGACAATACTTCTTGAGAATGCATACATGTTATGTTGTTGAATATCATACCCATGGACCTCAACTTGTATTATTAATAAAATGAAAGAAAAATTTATTTTTGCTACCCTTTTGGAACTTGTCATAAATAGTTTAAAGAAGATTGGAGGCCTAGATAATTAAGTGATTGCAAGGAAGTTGGTCTATGATGGTGCGGATGGCACATCAGTCATGCAAGGTCACAAAAATGGCCTTGATGTTACAAATACCATGTTCATTATGCATGGCAAGCATTAATTGCATGGCCAATAGAATGAATTCAGCTTTTAACATTGTGAGTGAACTTCCATCTATTTTGTAAGTTGAAGATCTTGTGCTTGAGGTCTGTGCATATATTCGCATAAGTTCAAAAAGATTTCTTGAGTTTCAAGATTGGTTGAAAGACTAACTCCAAGTTACAAGCTACTTAAGGATATCGATGCCAAGTGTATATCATAACGTGGACTGCCAAATAGATTGTTCCAAGTGTACCAGTCATTAATTAGAGTGTTCTTTGAAAACTGCCTAGATCATGCAAAGCTGTTTGCACTATTCATTGAACCAAAAATTTAGACTCAATATGAGCTTCTTCACATGTCAGAATGCTTTTTGTTTGGAATTTTCAGAATATATAAAGATTTTTTCAATGATTAAAGTTGACAAAATACGCTTTTTGAGCCTTCAAAGTTGGATGAAGTGCCATCAAATGTGGTTCTTCCTTCTGATTTTTACACCAAAGAAGGGGGATGAACTAGAGGTAAATGTCATTTTAGGTGAGGGACTAAGCAAGGAGAACAATAGACATGAGTGATTAGTGAAAAGGAGCAGTTCCCGAATAAGGGAAAGTAGGTGCCTTGTGAAGACATGAGGAAGAGGTTCCCATGTTTAATGTTTCCTGCGGCTTTTGGTGACCAAAAGCCCCTTGGTTAGGGTAGGTGTAATCTGAATGTGAATTGGGTGTTCAGATCAGGTTGTTCTACAGTCAAACACATGTTGTGAGTGCACTTGAAAAATAGAGAAAAGGTCACTTGAAGTGAATCTATGAGTAGTAAACGAAAATCTCTTTGACAATGTTAAGGTGTTCTAAAAGCTACTACAGACAAGTCGGCAACATGCTGCAAGTCACTCGAAAACAATCTTCTATTAAAGTCATTTTGTCTAACAATCTATATTGCTTTCAGCAATACTTTGAAGCCACAAATGTGGCAGCAAACAGGTGTCTGAGGTTTGGGTATGGTGACATCTTAGTGGTGATCTAAAATAGCACCATGAAGTGAATTTCAATAATAGCATTCAGAGAATTTTGATTTTCCTATAAGTTCTATTTTCATATTTATTGCATGATTTCTTCCAATGCATGCACAATCAAATTCATGCTATGAAACAAATTTAATGCATTCAAACAAGACAAATTCGTAAATTCCATTGAAACCAAAGGAAAGAATATTTCAGTGGTATCAAAGCCACAAATCCTGCCAGCCTATGAAGGTTTCAGTTGCATGTCAGAATTAACAGTGGTATGTCAGGTTAAATGATTGCATGTGGTTCAGATAACTTTCAACAGGAAGACAGTGCATGTTGCTTGAATTAATTCTATGAACTCTCGAGAGAATGGTCCACATAGGTACTACACTAGGCGCAGAGCAGAACAATAGGAACGGGAAGAAGAGGAAGAAGTTCAAGATAACACAAGTCTCAGAGGAATGGGTGCAAGAAGAGCAAAAAGCCCACCAAGAGATTTAAATAATCAGCTTAATGATTTCTTGACCACTTTTGCCCAATAGCAGCAGCAGATGTTACAACAGTTTCAAGAGTGTATGATTACAGCCATAGGACAACTAAGAATGGATCATACCAGGTCAAGAAGATCAAGTAGCAAGCACAACAAAAGTGATGCAGGGTGTGGGAATCATGGTAGAACAGCTTCAAATGCTTGAGGGCAGGGAATACAAGGTCTGATCAGTCACTACATCCTACATTTTGCCAAGGCAAACTGAAGGCGAAGCAATTCCAGAGGCTGAGGAAGAAGAAATAAATATTACAATTGATGTCATGGTGGCTTATGATGAATATAGAAATCTTCCAACTGATGTAAGACAATTAATGAGCCTAAATTAGTTTATGAATAAATGCAAGGACAAGGCTAGGTACCATATGAAAAGGCACGACATGAGGCCTAGAGGGCAAGCCAGGCAAGGCACTCAACCTGTAGAGTTTGAGGATGCATTATATAAAGTTTCTCTACCTACATTTGATGGAAGTGGAAGGATAACAGCTAGATCAAGGGTACATAAATTAGACACATTCTTAGCACTCAAACCCATGGAGGAAGAAAAGACTATACAGTTTGCTACAATGCACTTGGAGGGAGTGGCGTATGACTGGTGGCATCATGGACTAGTATATCAAGATCATTGCATGATAAACTCCTATTAAGAATTTGTTAACATATTAATTACTTGTATTGACAGGAAAGCTATAGAGGTTTACCACAGGGAATTGGTTCAACTCAGATAGGTGGGACATGTGGAATCATATATTAATGAGTTCCAAAAGATTTCAGTCATGGGTCCAGATATGTCACAAAGAAGAGTCACGATGCTATTTGTAGAAGGTTTGAGTGAGAGACTGAAAGGATTGGTCAAGGCTCATAGACCTAATACCTTGGATGATGCCATTGGGTTAGCTCTTGACCTTGAGATCACACCTTCTTCTCAGCCACACAAGAAGAACTTCAAGAATCAGAAATCAGATGATGAATCAGATGGGAAGGCTCCTAATCAACCCAAGGTCACATCTCCTAAGGTAGGAAAGAATCAAGAAATAGTTAAGAAGGAATCGTTGTTTTTCTTGCAAAGAACCTTGGGAACAAGGCCATAGGTGTCTTAGTAAGGGCAAGGCATATCTTATTGAGGTGCTTTCTGATGTGGACAGTGATGAGGATAGTAAGGATGATGACAAGGCACATATGGTACCCTTGCGTCCCTATCCGGTGGTTCTAGAGATCATCTTCTCGTACTAAAAGGGATTGTCACAAGACACGGAGTTGTGTGTTTGGTGGACAGCGGACCTACACATTACTTTATTGATGAGGACTTTGTAGTCAAGAAAGGACTACAAGTAGAGGACTTTCCTGAATTCAGCGTTATGTTGGTGGATGGATCCAAAATCAGTTGCACAAGAAGAATACCAAGGTCGGGCATACAATTAGATGATTATACATTTGCTGATGAGTACTATGTTGTTGGTATTGGTGGGACTGAAATAGTATTGGGAGTACCCTGGTTGAAGTCCCTTGGAAGACACATCCAAGATTTCAACAACATGGAGCTTGAGTTTACTCATGGAGATAAACAAATTGTGTTGAAGGCTACCAAAAATGATGACCCAAAGGTTGTGGCAGCTAATTGTATACAAGCTTACCTTGATGATGAAAATACCATTGGAAGGCATGGAGATAAATCAGATTATCCCAATTATGACAGCAGTAACAAATCTCCTTATACTCATGATATAGCAGCTTCGGTACATGGTGCTAACAACGTTATAAAATTTTCAGGTGATGATAATTCATGCTTAGCAATGGGATTCAATAAAAGTATACATTCAGACAATTCATTGGTAGCAAAAGAATTGCACCATCATTTGATATCTGACTTTATGGATACTCATGTGGGATCATATATGATCAATGTTCTTCATGGAGAAGGGTCTATAAATGTTGTTATTGGCTTGCAGCTGAGTAATGATGCATGGGATGATGGGATTTTTTTACGGACAGTAGATGTTTGGTCAAATTTGGGTGACCTATATCATCCTTTCTTCATTGGGAAGTGGTATAGTGTTGGAGCTACACCGCTTCTTGACTTGGAGAATGTTGGCTTCATCATATGGAGTAATGCACTTCTTTGGTTATACATTGTTCCGATTTATAACAACAATGTTGGGTGGATGATTCATGGTGACTTAATGAAATATTACTTCTTCATCCTATATGACAGGTTTCATATTTTGGTGTGGGACCCGAGCATTGATTTGTTGGATGCATTGTCACGCATGCACCCTATTGAGTTGCTTCATAATTTGTGGTGTTTGAACATTTATATCAGAGTGGAGCAGTGGATTGTTTTGCGATTGATAGAGGACCAGCAATCCCGGGAAGGGAGGACTGTAATGTCCCCTTTCGCCTAGCATATCGATAGATAATAATGCTGACTTATTTATTCTCATAGGCTAAGGCAAAGAATAATCATGGGAATAAATTAATAATTAAATATGTGGAAAAGCTAAAGTCACAATTCAATTGTATTTAATTATTCAGGATGATTAATGATGGGGCCATTTTAAGTCAAGACCTCATTTCCACTAGGCGATACTTCAAGGTGAAAATTAAATTAATGCCTAAGTCAATATATTATTTGGGTGGCTAAACAATTAAACTTTATAAGCCAAGGTTAATAATGCAGCAAGGTTGAGATATTGCCATTTTTGGAGGCTTTGTTGAAGGCAGAAATTAGAAGCTTAAGATTTATAAAAGGCATCGCTTGAGAAAAAGATTCATTCGATCATTCTATTGTTTTGGCTCTCATCATAGTTTCTCTCTCTGAGAATCAAACTGTGCAGGATATTGCTCTAGGACAATACCCCTAGAGGCTGCATGATCTGGACATAGCCCCAGGTCTTCGGGATCACAATTTCACTATCAGAATAAGAGGTCCGAGCTTCAATCTGCAGGATGGCCTGCAAGGACTATCCATTCCACAGGGTTTCAAATATTTGCTGGATGATAATAATTGCTGCCAAGCCAATCGCTATGTGGTGCAATCTACATCAGAACAAGGACGCTTCTTAGCACTCAGCCAGCCGTCTGGTATATAAGAAAATCACAGCCCAGGTCTGCAAATTATCAGCTATATTCGTCGCTAAATACCTCGTAACAATACATCCAAAGATTTGGCATAATTTTCCGGGTATGTGCACGAATAAAATTCTGAATACTTCTCTTATTTGAGACTTCATGTAATAACTCTGAATTTCAATAATAGCATTCAGAGAATTTTGATTTTCCTGGAAGTTCTATTTTTATATTTATTGTATCAAGTTCTACCAACACAAGCACAATCAAATTCATGCTATGAAACAAATTTAATGCATTCAAACAAGACAAATTCGTAAATAAACAACAATTTTCAAAATAAAGCTCACCCATGAGTAAAGACACAACATCTACTAATAAGGCACCCATTTTGCAACAAAGAGTACTAGAAAACAATATGTAACTCCATAATCTCTTGAAAAATTGAATAATTCTTGTCTCAAACAACTCTAGTAATTTGGGGTGCTTTATCTTTCCCTTGTACTAATTCTGTTATAGCAACAGAACATAATGTGGATCCAAGCCAATATCCACTTCACAAGTCTTAAAATTGTCATTACTTGAAAACCAAAATGATGTAAAGCTGATATTTATTTGCACTCAATTTCAAACAAAAGTAACCATCTTTTTAATGTTACATGAGATTGGTGGCAGATATAGTTCATTTATTAGTAAGAGTTACTGCATTTCATTGTAGGTACATTTTAGTCAATTTATATTTGAGACAATATATTTATATTTGGTAATGACAAATGCCATGCAATTCATGTTCAATTTTCTCTCAGTCACCTGAAAACCACCCTACAATGTTGATCTAACTGCATTTCCATGCCAGTTGCTAATATTTTCGTATAAATAAACGAAAGGAAAGTTTACTAGCCTTAAAAAATCTAACTTGAAAACTTGAAAACTAAAAAGCCAATGCAAAAGTCCGTGGAATTATGTAGTAAAAATTAAGTGCACACTGGCATAAGTGTCATCCAGATTCAAATCTCCTCCATAGCAACAAAATGACCCATAACACCAATCCATGTGTATTGAGATTGTCAGTTAACATTTAGCAGTAATACAGTACATTTCAAACCTTACGAGTATAGGAAAACCTTTTGCTACACAAGGTTAAAGGTGGTCCATAACTTCAGCCAATACAGGACTCAAACCCCTCAAAAATACCGCTACTACTAATGTCAAGCCACTTGTTCAAATCTTTAGAGCTATGGTGATACTAAAATTAGATTAATTAACATATACAACTAGCTGGGTGTTCAAGAAAAATAAAAAATTACTAAATTAAATAAGACTGAATGAAAGAAAAGATGGAAAACGTAACAGCAACGAACCGTTTCCTTCCCCGCCAGCATTATTTGAAGTGCCTGTTGCCTTGAAATGGTTTTTAAGATGCATAAATGATCGGCGACTGGGCTGAGAATGAAAATAAATTAGCTTATTATATATTGGCGGCAATCCAAAGTGATTAGAGTTCAATCCGAACATCATTGCTCTGCGAACAGCTGAAGAGTTTTAAAGGCAGCAAAAGAATAAACGATAAGTCGTTTCTTCAACTTCCACAACACCCCTTTCCCGAGCTCTGCAGAGAAAGCCCTGCAGCATTTATTTGCTACTGCTTATTTTCAATCCTTCGGCTACCCCGGTGGCATGCGAAAGACCATGCCCGCCGAACTTACGAATATTTTGGTGCGTCTCTTGGATATACTAACAATCGCATCTTCTGTGCACTATCAAATAGTTGTGGAAGGTTAACAATTTTTCATTTTTGTTTAGAGTCTTGCAATACATAAGATCAATTGGCAAGTCCTCGAGCAAATGAATTGTGGGCAATCCATGTCTTGATAGACAAGTAGTAAAATTGGATCATTTTGATCATCTATTTATATCAATTTTATATATTGTGTAATACTTTAAGTTGAAAATATTATATATATATATATTCTTTTGAGTTTCCTTCCTTCTATTTCCCTTTTTCTTTTCTTCTCTCGTTCTTTTCTTTAACCTTTCTCCATTTTCCTCTCTCTTCTTCTTTCAATCTTTCTACCTATATATATATCTTTATATGTTCTTATGTATCTCTCTTAAAACTCTTCAAGTTATTTAATGAAGTGAAAATAGAATAGACTAGTTATTAGTTGACCTTTAGCTTGTCTCTTCATCTTCATAATTTTCCCTAAACTCTTTTTTCTCTCATTTTTGTGGCTCTATAAACCAACCCAGGAAACATATTCAAATAGGCATTGATCTTGCTACCAAAGTTATATTCTAATTTCCATCATGATGCACAAGTGTGTTGTTTGTTAGCACTTCCCTTAAATAGTAACCATAACTCATTGAAATCGCCTTAGAAATATGTTATTTGTTCCTCTCTCTATCTCTCTACCTCTTTATATCCTTATATCTCCCCCTCTATCTATCTTCCTCTTAGAACTCTTCAAGTTATTTGATGCACGTAAAAGAACAAAGGTTACTCACAAGTTGACCTTTAGATTGTCTCTTCATCTTCTCATTCCCCCCCACAACTACTTTTCTCTCATTATTGTGGATCTATAAACCAACCCAACAAACACATATTCAAATATACATCTATCTTGCTACTAGAATTATATTCTTCATGAGGCACAAGTGTGTTGTTTGTTACCACTTTCCTTAAATAGTAACCGCAACACATTGAAATTGCCTTAGATATATAATCATTATGGATTTAAACTATAGCTCACTTATCCTAGATAAGTGTATAAATGTGACAATATTGATGACTCACAAATTGTGTCATTTGTCACCACTTTCTCCAATATAGCAACCACAACACATTGAAATCGCCTTGAAAATAGAATTATAGTGGATTTAAATTGGAGTTTCACACTCTTAGTCTCTTTCTATCTATCAATCTCCTCCTCCTCTCTCTATTTATATCTCTTTATCTCTCTAACTCTCTATGTGTGTGTCTCTCCTCTCTCTTTTGTATCTATTTCTCTATTCCCACTATCCTTTGCCTCTCTCCATCTCTCTTCAAGTATCTTTGTCCCTTGATTTGTTAACATATAGCTCGTTTTCAAATATTTGTAATTGATTATTGTCATATTTGTTCACTACTCAATAACTTTGATAATCTCTCTCTCTCTCTCTCTCTCTCTCTCTCTCTCTCTCTCTCTCTCTCTCTCTCTCTCTCTCTCTCTCTCTCTATGTTCTACATAAACCATATTCAATTAATGTAGAGATATGAGGAGATCAAAGCTACAATACTTTCAATGGGAGCAATTTGATTGATTAGTGGACTTAATTGATTCAAGAGTTAATTGAATTTCAAGGGGAGTTAAACCATGAGGTGAAAATTATAGAATTCAATTAGCTAATAAATAATATGGAAACATTAGGTCTAGTATTATTTAAACGTTTATGATGATTTGGTGCTAGGAATTTGTAGTGTGTGTTGTGAAGGATGATAATGTGAATCAAATAAGATGGAAATAATACAATATATGATCCAGAATTAAACTCCCACTCATTCATAGAGTCTAAGATCCATGCATAAAATCAAATGATAAACGAGAATACCATAGCCCAAATCAGGACCATGGGTCCTGAATGATTGAGGGATGTTAGATTACGGTGTACAACTAGTTCTAAGGTCGAGACAAAACACGAAGGCCACAAATGGTAAAATAGGGCCTAGGTGATGGAATGAATTATTGGATTGGAGGAATAATAGAGGAGCGCATTTAGAAACAAGGTCTTACCTCGATTTTAAACAAATTTGAATTGATAGAAGACCCATATTTGAATTTAGGTATTCACTAGTGCAACAGGAAGTCCTATTATGCATGCTACAATGAAAACACACTAAGATAGGTGCTAAATAATCATGAAATTGTATACACCAATTAGGTGCTTACAAATTATGACAAACATGCATATGCAAGCTAAAGTACAAGAGTAGTAAATTGAAAATGGATATTTCAAAGTTGTTGAATGAAAGCCCCCAACATGCAATACCTGCAACAAAAATGTTAGGAATCGCATTCTGCAAAACTACATTGTTAGTTAGAAATCAAAACCCCCTAAGGCTTACTAAGAATGATGAAATTTGCGCATAGCTATATGCCCCATATTTTGGCTTGCTAATTGGGAAGGTGAAAAAGGGAATCACGTTTACCACAACCAATTGTAAACTCAATTTTTTTGACAAATATTATCAAATAGGGTTCAAGATAAACTCAAAATGTATTATAGATCATTTGGATAGGAACTAAATCACAATCTTAGTGCAACAAACTGTGTGAGAATCAGAGCTCTCTAGCTCAAGATGTGAATGATTAAGTAATAAGTGCATTAATAAAAGAAAAAGATAAAAAAAGGTTAAAAAGTAAATTATAACACTCACCACTTACATATTGTTCGCCTTTACTATTCAAAGTGTCATTTTCATAATTTGTCTTTTTGTGATCTTTGAAAAGGTGAAGAAGATGTCAAAGAAGAGGATCGAGAACTTAAGGCGGGCAATTGCGAACGAGACAACACTAGATGAGGTAGGTCATTTCTTCACTTTTTTACTTTTTCACATTTCATGTTTGACTTTGCTTCATAGGTTACTATCCATTCAAAAAATGCACAAGCGCCTTGTACCTTTTGAAGCATTGTGTACCCTGTCACAACTATGCTTCTAGGAATGATTTAAAAATTCTTGAGCTCTCTCATCCTAATGATGGATCGTGGAGTATGATCTGAAACGTTGATGCTAAAAACTCACACACAATCATTCCCAAAAGCATAGCAGTGACAATTCATGGATTGTGGAAATTTATTATCATCAGATGTGTACCCTTCTAGGTGTTGTGCACCCTCCTAGGCATTTTATATTCTGGTGGGAAATCTCCACCTACCAGTACATTGTATACTTTGTTAGGTGATTTGTATCTTCTAGGGTATTATGTACCCAGAGAGGATAAGATGTTGAACTTAGAATACTAGCTTTTTGGTTCATATAATGTGTATTGATGTCAATTCTTTCTCTTGTGATTGTAAGAGCATCCTGAGATGCGAGAGCATAGAGGTGGTCACACCATTTCGTATCTATGAGGATGGACACAAAACCTAAGCATCAAGGATCTGAGTCTCTTGAGGGATGTTGGATTGTACTAGGCATATTGTCTTCTTGTGGTGAAATTCCATGATGTGATTTTGATAGCAATCATAGAGTGTTGGGATGAGGATAGGTCCACATTTCATCTTCCTACAGAGGAGATGATTGTTACACTAGATGATGTATATTGTATTATGAGATTACCTATCAAAGAATAGACAATGAGAGAAGTCACATCATGATCAAAGGTAGAGATTGAGGAAGACCAGATATATTGTCTAGGTAGATTCATACCACATGATCCATCTCATCATATACTACTAGATTCACTTTTATATGCTTATGAGGATGTTCCCTTGATTAGGAATGTTTTTTATGCACAGTTGTAGTGGTGACACCAGATTGCAGAGGTACCACATTTCTAGCATGCCTTACCCATGATGTTCGAAGGATGGAATATCAATGTACTGTCTTTTCATGGCATAGGAGTATGCTTTTTCATTTGTATTATGAGTTGGGAAAATATGTTCGCTATGAGCATAAGAGTCTTACCTCACGCAAACTACTACAAGTGTGGATGTTTGATCACATTACATGAAAGTGGCCTAATGGATTACCTATCAAGATAGCATTGACAGATACATGAGCTTTCAGTTAAATCCATTGAGCAATGCATGGCAGTGGGGAGATTTACTATACTAGAGTATGACCATTGATCGATTCCAGCGAACTGATATCATATAAATACCCTATCTTCAGATGTTGTTATGGACAGGCATAGTATGGTAGATGAGATGTACATAGAGAGATTACTTTCTAGAGGGTCTCCACAGGTATATCACAGTTCTCTTTTACTTTGATAGGGTGAGGAGACAGTTTGGCTTGCCATAGGGCATAGAGAGAGAGAGAGAGAGGTGTCAATCTATAGATATGGACAACGACACAGATTAAGGCATGGGGCCCTATCGAAACCTACACCTGATGATATTGAGGATATTCATTCCACAACAAAGGAGGGACAAGATATATGGGTGTCAGATGACATTGAGGATGTAAGTACACTTAGAGAGTACCATAGATACCAGGAGTATCATAAGACTCACCTCCTCTTTCTGACAAACTACCCCATAGGGGATATAGGGCATTGGGTGAGACTAGAAGAAAGAGCAGATAGAGATGAGGAACATGAGGAGCACGAGGAGGAGGAAAAAGAGGATGAGAAACCTAGAGTAGAGGACCAGAAGGACCCATCAAAGGTGATCAAGGCATATATGAGGATGAGGAGGAGATAGATGGCACACCCTTATGGCAGAAACCACATAGGATTGTTTCAAAGCAGCCACCTAGTAGGGGAATACACATACAAAAGCATGGAGAGAGTAGGTCATTGATGCCCCCATCCTCATCTCATGGTATAATACCACCAACTCTAGTTGCCTATGGTCTAGAATGGCAGGAAGGCAATCCAAGTAAAGAAGTTGTTATTTATGTTTCAATACATATGTACTCCTTATGATACATTGATGATGACGAGACTAATGCTATCATTTTTATATCATACAGTCAACAACGACGGGTGTGACTTTGTGGTTCACGTGCTCAGATATATGTCCATGGATGTATGTATCCCATCGTCCTCACAAGTAGCCTATGTACCGCAATGAGACGTAGAGAGACACGAGGATATCTTTGATCATGTTAGAGTGGAGATGCTAATAGAAAAAGAAGAATGAGCAGAACTACAAAGAGTACAACGTGAGCTAGCCCAAACCAAACATGAGTTACAGGAGGTGAGAGGAATCATACGAGGTCTAGAGATGTGGAGCTCCTCGAGGAACCATTCACGGTTTATGACATCACATAGACTCTCCTCCATTCCACGATCTTCTCCATGTTAAGGCCCATAGGGATCAAGTAGTCATCATCCCATGGATGAGAGATGATTGTATATGTTGTATATTTTTTAGATAGACCACATTTTGGACAATGGTGACTATGTTATTTATGTAAATATATGATGTCTTGATGTTTTACATGCTTGGATTATTTTAATGTTATAATCAATGTTTGTTACTACTTATGATAAAAATAAGGCAAACATGGTGATGAATTCATATGTCTAATTTTAGTTCTATTATGATTGATTTGAAAAAAAAAAACTAGAATGATTAAAATGATATGCATATGATTTAATAAAACATAAGTGATGTTTGATTAAATATAACTATTAAAGATGAAATGCACCAATGTGAACATATGTAAATGTGATTTAGCTAACTAAATATGACATTGTCTATCATAATATGGTACATGAAAAATTAAGCAGTATGCTAATATGACTAAGTTTTTAGAAATAGGAAATACTCAAAGGGGGGTTGAATCAATATTTCACAAACTTTTGCCCAAATATGGATAGAATTAATTAACTTCAAACTTGCATATGAAACTAAACTGAATATATTGAACAGTAAGCAAAACCATAACACAAATAAACTCATAACACCATAATCGTTGTCAAGGAAACCCTGGCCATGGGAAAACCCTGGTGGGTATGGTACCCACAAGATGATCCACTAATAAAGTATCTCGCAAAAGATATTGACCCTGTTAGGAGTCTATAACAATTGTAGTGATCATTGTCCTTGTTAGAGGACTAGGCCTTGTTAGAAGTCTCAACTCTGTTAGGAGTTGGTATTACAAAATAAGATTGTATGCAAGGTGAGCCCACTACCCAAGCATGCAATATACAATGATAGTCCTTAATACAAAAGATGGCTTACAAAACTTTCGTCGCTTGCTGAATATCTTAAATATTCTGATGTGTTTGTTAAGCTCTCCACAAAACTTGCATTGCTCTGATCTAAAATTAGACTTCGAATATTACATCAATACTACTCATATCATCATCAATCATCATTCAAGTCTTGCTACAAAATGAACTTCACATTTACTTTCCTTTATACAAAATACAATACTTAAGTCAGCTTACACGTTTCAAAACATAATATCATTGCTTGTTGACTGAGGGTTAACTTCTAGGATGTCGTCCCTGACTAGTTAAGTCATTGTTTTTAAAATAAAATAATCCCTTAACCCAAATTTACCAAATACATGTCGCTACTATATTCTATCGGCTTGCACTGTCTCTAGTAAATAATTCATAACTTTGTTTGTACTATTCGTATAATCAAGCGCTCTTAGTTGTAGCCTCAATATATTTTATATATGTTGTACTCAAGCTCGCATGCTCTAGAATTACTTCTGTGAACCTCACTAACCAAAATAGTATCTGTTTAGACTGTTATACTTAAACAATTTTAAAAAACTAACATACAAGACTGTGTCTCCAAGTAATGTTGTCTTTGTACTGAGTATATGTTTCCATAATGACAACATCATGATATCCTACTTAACCAAATTGCCAACAATCTCCCCCTTTTCCATTGATGGCAACATATGAAAATTGGCTAAGTCCCAAAAATTTTGAAAACTCCAAAACTTCAAAAACTATCACGTTCTCAACTATTACTCCCCCTTTGACTATACTTATCCTTGTAATAATTACAATTTTCACAACTACTACTCCCCCTTTGACAACAATGACAAAGGTGTGAAAATATCTATGTACAATTCAAAATTGATATACCTCTTGTCTTTTAAATGTTGTAAGGCTGGAAGGCTTGAAATATAATCTTTAAAGCTCATCTTCAAGTTAGATATCTCCTTGTCCCATGTATTCTTCACTGAATCTGCCACGCTGCATAGTGCACATAGGCCATAAGATGAAATCTCTACTGTACTCAAGTTAGGATAGGCAAATTTTGCATACGATGTCTTCGAAATAAGACATTCGTCCAACTGGGTCTGTACATTACTAATCTTTAGTACCAAATCCTCTCTGATAAGGGCAAATCTCTTCAACTTTCTTTCCTTTTCATTCTCCAATAATCTTATGTCATCATGAATTGTGCTAATCTTTTGTTCAATGTCTGTTATCTTCATGTTAGGATTCTGCAACTCACTCAAAGTAGTTTGTAATTATGTTTCTTTGTTCCTCAACTTCTCTACTATGTCTGAGATGTGATTGTGTGAAAGGGCACACTGACTGCATAGTATTCTTCCTCTCTCTAGACATTTCCTCAACTCCTTAATACAAACATCAAGATTCTCCAAGTCATTCTTAATATTTTGACAAATTGTTTGAAATATTTGTGCATCGTGTGCTGATTGTGCCTTAATTGTTGTAATATTTGTTAATGTGGTGAACTCAATGTCAAATGACTTCCTTAGCTATAGCTTGTGGATCAATTTCACTAACTTGTATAGATATAACATGTTGTAATTTTTTTGTTACTTCAAGTAGTGATCCCTCCAAACTTTTCACTTTCTTGTTCTTTCAATTGATCTTATTCAAGGATGAGATCAACTCTATTTGATCATCATCATCAACTTTAGTACCTAAGTTCACCAAAACTGATTCAATGGGTGATTTGGATGAACTTGTCACTGCGTCCTTCTTTGGTGTGTCCAACTGCATATTATGGGGTACTGTCACTTCCTTATCTTTTCTATACATCTTCTTGTCCTTTTTCAACAGGTGCTTGTAATGGTGTTTCTTGTTCTGTCTCAACATGCTTCAACATAGGAAAGGTTAAAGTGATCTCTTATTCAATCATCATCCACTTTTCTGTAACTCAACATCAATACTTTCAACTGTCTTTTCTTTTGATTTTGATTCTTCTTTCTTTTTTTCTTCCTCATTATCTGAACTAGCATAATTATCCATTCCTTCCAAATAGCCAACTTCTCCTCCTTCAATATCTTTTCCTTCATTGTCCTTAATAAGGTCTTCTTCTTTGTCAACTGTGATGCTCGTGCCTTCTACTTCCATGGTCTCATCGTTTATTGATATTGTTGGTGGTGTAACTGTTGTCTGCAATATTTCTTTTTCAAGTGATGGTTTCTATGTCTACGTAGTTGCTACTATGAATCCAGGGTGTCTTGTTTTGACTCACTCTGTGTTTCTGTTGGTATAGATTTTATAACTTTCACAATTGCTTCCTCTGTTTACTTCCTCATAATTTCCTCCCATAATTAAGATAGTTCTCCTCTTCTTTCTCAAGTGTGTACTAAGACCCTTCATGATTTCTTTAAATGGTTCCTCATTCTTAACTTTACATAATTTTCTCACAAATCTTTCTATTATGTTCTTATCTTCTTCAATTACTCTCTTGTTCCTGTTAATTAGTCTGTCATATAACTCATTAGGTATCTTATCTTTTATGCTCTCAAACTGCTTGTCTGCAAGTATCACGTGTCTAACAACTGCATTTTCAAGATTCAACTTCTCAAAGTTGTTATAAATCTAGTAGTACTTATTCAACTTGGTAAAGTCTCCATCATTAATGATTAAAGGGTTAACTTTTTGTTTCTTTGTTTCTTTGTTGTAGGCTTCCTTTGTTTCTTTTTGTCGCTTCCTGCCTCTTCTTCTATTTGAGTTCCAGTCTAACTTTGCACTTGTCCTCTCATTCTTTTTACAGGTGAAATTTCTTCCTTTTGTGTTCTCTTCCTTTCCACAGGTGTGAAAATAATTTTCTGCCTCTTTCCTGGTCCACTTGCCATTTATTTTACTCTCTTAGCTTTCTGTGGTGGTGCAGGTGAAGTGGTGAATCTGGTTGATTTCCTTGTAGCTGTTGTTGGCTTTGCAATTGATATACTTTCCTCTCTGACTGTTTCTTTTATCCACATTCCTTCTGGTGTAACTCATATTCCTTCTAGGGTTAGGATTCCTCATATTATTCATTCTGTAATATCTTGTTGTATGTCCCATGTTGTTACAAATCTGACAAACCATAACATTGTTTCCATATCTCGGTCCTAACTGATTAAACTATGATTTGCAATCTCTAGCAATGTGTCCAAAGTTGTTGCACTTGAAGCATACAACTCCATTCTGTATATTGTTTGTTCCTCCAATAGGTCTCTTATCTGCAGGGTTAGTACCTCTAAACATTCTACTATTATTATATTTAGGTTTATCACAATCAATAGCTCTATGACCAAAACCATGACAATTATAACAATAACCAGTAATAGATTTGAATTTCTTACCTGTACAATCTCTTTTCATATGTCCAAATGTATTGCATGCATAACATCTACCTTTGAATTCAATTTGCACTTCTTTAGGTGATTTATTTTGCTCAGGTTGTTTAGGTATATCTTCATATTGGTTAGACTCAACTTTGTTTGCTTCTTCTTTTGCTTCTTTTTCTTTGTTCTTAGGCTGTTGAATTGTAGACTCTGGTTCTTTTCATTCTTCAACTTTCTTTGAAAACTTCTCTTCAAGATATCCAAGTCCAGTTTTATCATATGTAAATTTATGAGTAGAAATCTATTCAATCAATTTACTGCTGGAATACAATTTATCAAGGTGTTGTTTAGACTAGGTTAGTTCTCCTTTCACAATAGTATTATATTTATCAAGTTTAGCATACTTCCACTTTGCAGATTCCAACTTGGATGTCACTTTGGTAATGTTAGATCTCAAACCTGCATTTTGGTTTTCAAATCTGATTCAATTTTGTTGTAGTCATATTTCAAACTTATCTTTACTTCCACAATCTTCAATTCATGCTTCAAAATTTCATTTTCTTTCTTTAATCTAGGCACTTCATCGCTTTGTTCAGGTTCTTTCTTTAATTTAAGGTCTTCTATTCTGTCTTTTAGTTTCTCAATGTAGTTCTTTGCACTTTCATACTTATTCTTCAAAGCATCTCTTTCTTTAGTAATAATGTCAATCTTCTCAAGGGCTTCTTCTAGTTTTTTCTGCAACTGATCCATATCCATAGAAATCTTTCTCAAGCTATTAAACCTTCTCTAAGTAATTGTACTCTGATACCAATTGTTAGAAATAGGAAATACTGAGGGGGGGGGCGTGAATCAGTATTTCACAAACTTTTGCACAAATATGGATATAATTAATTAACTTCAAACTTGCATATGAAACTAAACTAAATATACTGAACATTAAGCAAAACCATAACACAAATGAACTCATAACACCATAATTGTTATCGAGAAAACCCTGGCCAAGAGAAAATCCTGATGGGGATGGTACCCACAAGATGATCCACTAATAAAGTATCTCGCAAAAGATATTGACCTTGTTAGGAGTCTATTACAATTGTATTGATCACTGTCCTTGTTAGAAGACTAGGCCTTTTTAGAAGCGTCAACTCTGTTAGGAGTTGGTATTACAAAATAATCTTGTATGCAAGGTGAGCCCACTGCCCAAACATGAAATACACAATGATAGTCCTTAGTACAAAAGATGGCTTACAAAAATTTTGGTCCTTGCTGAATATCTTCAATATTTTGATCCATCTGTTAAACTCTTCATAAAACATGCACTAATCTGATCTAAAATCAGACTTTGCATATTACATCAATACTGCGCATATCATCATCAATCATCATTCAAGTCTTGTTACAAAATGAACTTTGTATTTACTTTCCTTTGTACAAAATACAATACTTAAGTCGGCTTACACGTTTCAAAACTAATATCATTCCTTGCTAACTGAGGGTTAGCATCTAGGATGTCGTCCCTAACTAGTTAAGTCATTATTTTGAAAATAAAATAATCCCTTAACCCAAATTTACCAAATACTTGTCATTGCTTTGTTCTGTCGGCTTGCACTGTCTCTAGTAAATCATTCATAACTTTGTCCGTACTGTCTGTACAATAAAGCGCTCTTAGTTGTAGCTTCAATATATTTCATATATGTTGTACTCAAGCTCGCTTGCTCTGGAATTACTTCTGTGAACCTCGCTAACCAAAATAGTCTCTGTTCAGACTGTTATACTTAGACAATTTTACAAAACTAACATACAAGATTGTGTCTCCAAGTAATGTTGTCTCCATATTGAGTATATGTTGTCATAATCACAACATCATGATATCCTACTTAACCAAATTGCCAACATAAGTAACATCTGAATTAAATGAAAAAGACATTAAACAATGAATCCAAGACAAAATTCATATTTTGTCATGAATGAAGCAACATATGAAATAGTAAAGAGTAAATATTAATCGTCTAACAAATGTACTTAAATGAAAATACATATACTAGCATACCACTTAATGAAGAGAGAGAAAAATAGAAAAGAGATCTAAGAAGGAAAGAATGTGAGAAGATCAACCATAATATCAATGCAAATGCATAGAATTTATGGGGTCCTTAAGAGATATACCATATATATCTGTCATTTTATAACCACCTGAACCATAAAGTTTAGTAACAACAAAGGGACCAAGCCAATTGGGACTGAATTTTCCTTTTTCTCATGGTAGAGTATTAACATTATGTTGACTTTCATAAATGGCCAAATCACCTACCAAAAAAGATTGTTCAATAACCTTATCATTGTACCTTTGCTGTAAAGATTTGTGATATGCTTGGATATGCTCAAGACCATTAATAGGTTGTTCGGAAAGCATCTCAAGTTGTTGAAGATGTTGTTATCTATAAGCCTCATTGTCAATAAGACCCTTTAGATAAATTTGTGCTAGAGAAATTTCTAACTCTAAAGGCATAATCACATCAGCACCATAAACCAGGTTATAGGTAGTTGTACATGTGGTTGTACAAATACTTGTTTTATAGGCCCCAAAAGCATAATTTAATTGGGTGTGACAATCCTTACCATGCTTATTAACAATCTTACACGAATTTTCTCAATTACCTTATTAGAGGCTTCAGGGTGTCCATTTGATTGAGGGTAATAAGGACTAGAGAAATGTTGTTTAATGTGGTATTTTTGAAGAAATTTCTTCACATCCTTATTTTTGAAAGAGGTTACGTTATTCAAAATTATAGTTGAAGGTATACCAAATCGAGATAAGGTTAACATGTATTAAGTTACAAATAACATCAGCTATAGTAGAACGAAGGAGAATAACTCTGACCCACTTATTGAAATAATCAGTGGCATTAATATGAAGATATGTCCTTGTGAGGAAGGAGGAGATATTTTCCCAATGAGATCCAAACCCCATAGATTAAAGGGTCATGAAGCTACCTGAGAATGGATCTCACGAGAAGGAGCATGGATTAAATTGTTGTGGTGTTGATAATGATGACATCTCTTTACAAAAGCAAAGGAATCTTATTCTATTGTTTTTCAATACTATCTCATTCAAAGTAGCTTATTAGCTTAGGATTTTCAACCAAAATGCATCCCACACAAACCTGACTGAGATTCTTCAAAGCAAACAAGGATTTTAGTTTTATTAAGGCATCGAAGTAGAAGACCATTGTGACCACATCTATAAAGGATGTTATAAAGAATGATATATCGAGAAGAAAGCTTTCGTATTAGAGCTCTAGTGTTTCTTGTAGCTAATTCAGGAAAAGTATCATCTCATAAATAATAAAAGATATGAGAATACCATTTATCAAAATAAATGTTAAAACAACAATTCATATGATTAGAGCTTTCAAAAATAAAAGGGTTTATGAGATTATATATAGTGGATTGATAGTCTACAGAAGTATCTTCAATTGTTATGAGAGATGCAGTGCTTGTCATAACATTTAGATGTCTATTGTCTTTTTGTGGTAGAGAATCAATACTATAAGAGAAGAATTTGCTCAATAGGGATACAACCAAATCACGATAATGGGAAAATTAAGACCACTTCGACATCTAGATCCATCAAAGAATAACTCCCATGTGTTATCCACGTCTAAAGGAAGGGAAAATTCATCAAGAAAAGTAGTGGAATTAGGAATAATGTGAGGTGAAGGAGCTTCAACCAAATGGTCAGTCAAGGCTTGTCCTTTAAATGCTTTTTGAGAGACAAATTTTAGGTCAAATTGACTTAACACATTAACCCATTTTGCAAGATGTCCAGAGAGATCAATTTTAGAAAATAAATGTTTCAATGGATCTAATTTTAAGAGAACGTGAGTTTTATCATTAAGAGGATAATATCTTAATTTTTGAGTGGCAAAAACCAAACTGAGACATTGTTTTTCAATTGGAGTATATCATGTCTCAAAATCAAGTAAAGTATAACTTATATAATAAACATGTTGCTCTTTTCCATCCTTATTGCGTAGAGCCAACATAATTGCAAGAGCATGAGATGAGGCGGAAGTGTATAGGAGAAATGGTTGATGGGGTACCACTATTTTTAAAATAGGACAGTTGGCGAGATATTATTTTAATTCCTCAAAAGGTTTTTCACAATCATCATTCCATTGAAAAGTGTTCTCCTTTAATAATAAAGTGAAAGGAATTTGTCTGATCAACAAGGAGTGACACAAACCTACGAATAACTTGAATTCTTCCAGGTAACCCATTTCGCAAGATGTCTAGAAAGATTAGTTTTAGAAAACAAATGTTTCAATGGATCAAATTTTATGAGGACATGAGTTTCAACATTAAGAAGATAGCGTCTTAATTTTTGAGTAGAGAAAACCAAAGTGAGAATTATTTTTCAATTGGACTATATCATGTCTCGTAATCAAGTAAAGTACTAATTATATAATAAACATGTCTCTCTTTTCCATCCTTATCGCGTAGAACCAACACAGTTGCAAGAGCATGAGAAGAGGTGAAAGTGTATAGGAGAAATGGTTGATGGGGTATAACTGGTTGTAAAATATGAGGATTGGTGAGATATTGTTTAATTCCTCAAAAGATTTTTGACAATCATCATTTCATTAAAAAATTGTCTCCTTCTTTAACAATGAACTGAAAGGAATTGCTTGATCTGCAAGGTGTGACACAAACCTACGAATAACTTCAATTCTTCCTTGTAAAGTTCTAAGTCGTTAGATGTTTTGGGGTAGTGGCATGTTAAACATAGCATCAATCTTTCTTGTATCAACTTCAATACCTCTGTTTGAAATAATGAATTCCAAAATTTTCCCACTATATACTCCAAAAACACACTTTCAAGGATTCAAACACATGTTGTACTTACATATTCATTCAAAGATTCATATAAGAACATTAACACGGTCTTTGCGAGAAACATACTTAGCCAAAATATCATCGACATGGTCTTCTAGCATCTTATGTATGTAATCATGAAAGATAACCGTCATAACATGTTGGTAAGTAGCACCATCCTTCTTTAATCTGAAAGACATAACAACCCAACAAAAGGTTCCCCAAGGTTTTATGAAGGAAGTTTTGTATTAATCTTGAGGAGGAATAAAGATTTGATTATATATAGTAAAACCATCCATGAAGGATAATAAACCATGTCAGGCTATAGAGTCAATTGGCATATCAATGTTTGGAAGAGGAAAATCATCTTTAAGAAAGACTCTATTGAGATCTCAGAAATTGGTATACATTTAGATCTTATTCTTACCCTTAGACTCAGCTACGATGTTTGAAATCTAGGGAGAATAATCAATAGGATGAATGAAACCAACGTCAAGAAGCTTTTTTAAAAATTTCAGCTTTAACAAGAAAAGCGATCTTAGGGTTCATCTTTACAATATTGTACTTCACCGGTTTAGCATTAGGCACCAAGACAATGTTATGAGTGACAATTTTTGAATCTATTCCAGGCATATCACATTATGTCCAAGAAAATATATCCAAAAATTCAAGGAGGAGAGCAAAGCGTTCTTGTTGCTCCTTCTTATTAAATATTTTCTAATTTTTATCACCTTAGCTTTATTGTACAGATTGGTGCAATCAAGGACGGAGGGAACTCAAAGAGATCTGACCAATCCTTGCAGCATGAGTCACACAACAGAAATAACAAGTATCAACAAAGAGATATGAGAGATCAGTCTTCTTTATGATCAGAAAATCATATACAATGGATCTGCAACATGTAGTCTTACATGTCAGGCATACATGCCTTATTACAATCAGAACTCCTTACAATATCATTAGCATTAAGCTACAACAAGATAATCTTATGAGAGATTTTCTTTCTAGTCATCAACTGCTTAGATATTCCTACTCCCCCACAAAGAGAAAATCTATAAGCTTATAAAGCCTTCACAAACAACAAGTCGGCCTACAAAAATCACATTTCCCAAGAATGGGAAAACATATTACAAAATATAGGTCAGGACCCAAATCATCAGGATCTACTTCCAATGAAAGAAATAAGAAACATGATCCCTCAAATAGTTCAACCACAAATGTAATATCATCCAAAAATGAGTCATTAAGCTTTGCCAATCGAGAAATCCTTCCCAAGATCAAAAGAGCACAAACTAGCCGAAAAATATGAAGAATAATATACTCTGGACAAGAATCTATAAGATCTCATGCACGAAGTAACTAAATGAAGTGCGAACCTAAGGAAAGGTTCTACATGATTCCATGAACATGTTGTAAGGATCGCAACTATAAAAGATCCAAACTGACCAAAAGGAGAAAGAAACCCAGAGACTGATCAAACAAAAAAATAGAAAACAAATGTTTTGGGTTGATGTAAGATTGCTAAGATCCCAAGATGCTCCTGCATCATACACCTAAGGTTATTTGAAAAGTAAGCCTCTCACTTTGTTGGGGCTAAAGGAAAACCAAGATGGTCAACCTCATCCTGAGAAATCCATGAAGAATCTTCCACTGGTATGTCCTTCCATCTAACAAGATATTCCATGTATTGTTTACATCTTGTACTTCTGTCAATTCTACTATCCAAAATCTATGCTATCTCACCCATCTACTTCTTAGGATATTGTTGTTCAATAATTGATCTATCTTTCTCACAAAAATATGACTCATGATACTCATACAAGTCTACAACATTGAATATAGGTGATATATCCATGTCCTCTAGTAACTCCATTTCATCTTTGAAGGTTTCTCTCATCTCTTCGGTATGAATTTTTCCTCCTTGAACTTAGTCTTTCCTTTATTATGATATGAATAAGATCTTCCAACATTCGAGGTTCTTCCTCTCTGAAATCTTCCACCTCTTCCTCTTTGTCTTTTCTCATGCATTTTGTTCAACTTCTCTTCTTCTTTTATAGGGCATATTGATAAGCTTCCTCTATACTTTGTAATTTTTACCAAACTAATCTCATCTTGAATAGATGTCGTCAAAACATTTAGGTACCTTGCAACTCTTTCAAAATCATCATCATAATGACTAGATCTGATATCCAATCTATAAAATTCCCCAATATATTCCTTCACACTAAGATCCTTTTGCTTTAGATTCTGCAACTTTCAAAACAAACTTACTTGGTAATCAACAGGTAAAAACTTAGCTTTCAATTTGTTCACCAATATCCTATCCTGTGATTTGATTTTATCCTTACCTCTTCTTTTTCTATCAGTTTGCAAATTTTCCCACCATATGCATGCCCTCTCAACTTCATGCACGAATACTTCACCTTCTTATCTTCATATGTACCTTCATAATCAAAGTATATCTCCATATCTGTGATCCAATCTAGCAATTCATCTAAATCAAAATTTCCATCATAATTTGGTGGATTGAAATGTGGTCTTCCATTCACTCTAGTTAGGGCTTTTATAAACCTATCATCTCCTTGTTCAAGTCCAGGTTCAAGTTTCTCTTCACCTCCTTCTGTTGATTCTTCATTTATTTCTTCTTCTTCATAACTTATATCCTCAATATGTTGACCTATTCTCTAGGTTGTATCCACAACTTCTAACCTAGCTGCAATTTGTCTCAACATATCCAACACAACAGGATATGCATCTATCCTTCCACCTCTAGAATTTCCTTTGTGAGCCATCTTATACGAATCCTCTACAACTGTGGGTCAAATACTCTCTCTGCCACCTCAAAAAAAATCAATCTAGGATTTCGCAAGCTCAAGAACAACGCATAGAATCAGAAAGTCACTCTGATACCACTTGGTGTAGTCAAGGACGTAGGGAACTCAAAGAGATCTGTCCAATCCTTGCAACATGAGTCACACAATAGAAACAACAAGTAACAATAGATAGATATACAAGATCAGCCTTATTTATTATCATAAAATCATATACAATAGATCTACAACATGCAATCTTACATGCCAGGCATATAGGCCTAATTACATTCAAAACTCCTTACAATATCCTTAGCATTCAGCTACAACAAGATAATCTTATGAGATTTTCCTTTTGGTCATTAACTGCTTAGTTATTAGTACTCTCACACAAAGAGAAAATATAAGCTTATAAAGGCTTCACAAACAACATGTCGTCCTAGAAAGATAACATTTCCCAAGAACAGGAAAAATTATTACAAAATATCTAGGTCGGGACCCAAATCATCATGATCTACTTTCAATGAAATAAATAAGAAATGTGATCCCTAAAGTAGGTCAGCCACAAAAGTAATATCATCGAGAAATGAATCATTAAGCTTCATTGATCAGGAAATACTTCGCAAGATCGTAAGAATACAAACTAGACGGAAAACATGAAGAACAATATAGTCCTGCCAAGAATCTATAAGATCTCATGCACAAAGTAACGAAATGAAGTGCGAACCTAAGGAAAGGTTCTACATGATGCCATGAACACACTGTAAGGATCACAAGTGTAAAGATCCAAACTGAATGAACACAGAAAGAAACTCAGAGAATGGTCAAACAAGAAAACGAAAAACAAATGTTTTTGCTTGATGCAAGATTGCTAAGATCCCAAGATTCTTCTACATCATATATCCATTTGCACATCGATGATTTCTATTATCAAGAGATTACTTTGCAGAGGAACATCCATAGGCAAAGGGGACTCATGCATATTATCTTCATTAGTTTCTTCCCCAAAGTAATCTTTTACATTTAAACAATAGGGAAAACCACAATTATGTGAGTGAGGAAGATGATCATAGGCTCCTAAGAAATCAACCAATGATTCATCCGTACAGAAAGTATCAAGAGGAGATACAGTAGAAGAAGAATGACCATCTATAAGATGAGGATTAACAAGATAAAGAGGTTCGGGATAAAAGATAACATTCACATTGAGAAAAGGTTTCCAAGACTTCTTTGAAGGTTTGAGAGGATTGTATCCAAGGCCCAATGAATCTTCATTACCACTGTTTCCTAAAGGGTTGAATTCCTTGTTCACAAACACCACATCCATTAGCAATAAAATAATGTTTAGCTAATAGATGATAACCAAGGCCATAATAAGAATCCATATCAGAAAGAGATAACGAAGCCTCATAAGTCACTATGTCATAGCAATATTATTTATCTAGGGTCTCAAGAGATTCATTGAAAGTTGAAGCAATAACAAAGTTATTAGTAGGTTGATCAGGAAGAGATGAAGATTTCTTCAATTTGGGAAGAGACTCACTTTGTTTAGATTTAGTTGAAGGAATCTTTTACTCCCCTATAAAAGAAGGTGTAAAATCTAAAGAACCCAAATTGTCATCCAAAATGCTACTATCGGGAGAAGGTGAATATGGGGAAGAAGGAGTTTTCTCTTGTTGAATCAGAGTAAGAATAGATTTGGAATTAGATTCAATACACATGCAATTTTGTAACTTGTCATTAGATGTTAGAATTCTTAGGTACTGAGAGGGGGGTGAATCAATATAAACAGGTAATGAACAAATTCATCCACCAACTTGAATAACAGTAGTATTAAATTCCAAACCACAAAGCATATAACTGAAGTAAGCAAATAGAAGTAAACAATGTCAAGCATCCACAAAGTCATAACACATGACACATATTTTTATCATGGAAACCCTTGGTTAGAGGGATAAAACCACGGTGTGGATGACACCCACAAGACTACTACTGTAGTATATGAGTTTTCCCTATTAGGAGCTACAAATACCCTTTCTGAGGGTTCGCCCTGTTAGGAGTGACAAGTAAAATTTTAGGAGTACAATAAGATCAGTTATGATCTACCTCGCTAGAGGATTTAAAACTCTTTCCACGAGTCCATCCGATTAAGGGATTTTCAATAAGAACTGTTAGAGTTCACTCGATTAAGGGATTTTTCTTGCTGCAACTACTAGGGAACAACAAGTTGAATGATCTAGATGTAGCACTATTTTCCTGTCAGATCCAATCTATTCTCTATACTCTATAGCTGCTCACTGCTCTCTCTCTCTCTATTAGATTTCTGATCGCAACCCTTTTGAAATCACAAAACCCTAATCGCATCACTCACAACAACAATCATTTCAATATGAGCAGTTTCAATTATATACACAACTTGCACTGACATCAAACATACCAAAAATGAACTCCAAATACTTTCTCATGTAAGCACCACGTGCCAAAGTGATAATCTTGATGTAAAACACATTTTATCATTACCACATTGGATCAAAATAAGGTCTGCAAGTTAAATCTCCAAGGTAGTCAAACACATTTTCACTTCTCCAATGCATTGCCAAAAAATTACCTCATACAATTGCATCAATCCCATAAATGCCAAATCATCACTTCATAACCTCTATTCCACATCATCATATCATCATATATCATTGCACTTACTATACGACTCACCAATCTGGGATCTACCAACTGTTTCTCAAGAACACAAGTGTTCTAACCTATCTCACTGTCTCTGACATCAAAAACTCTCTTACCAATCAACCAAATGAGTTGTGGTTGGAACCACACTGAAATATAAACATTTTGATGTTGTACCTGTGACCAATCCTCATGATTTTACTTCTACCATGATTGCTACCAAAGTGTCATCCTCACAGTCGACCGATCTTTTGGACTTAGCCATTTTCTTGCATTACCGATCATGAATCCTTCTTACCGATTGTGTCTTTACTTCACCTATTATATTTCATGCCTGTACTGACTTAGTTTCCATCAATGACAACCAAATAAGTGACTCCTTATGATTGCACCCAAAATCCATCAGAATGCCGATAATCCCCCCCTTTGGCATTGATGGCAAACACATGTTGACTTCTCAAAATCGTTGTCATTTTTGTACTTTTTAACAATGCTAGATGGTATCTTTTCACGTTTATGCATCTTAGTTTGGAAGTCTTTGAAATATCCCCAAATAACATTGTTAAAGTTATCACCCAATTCCTTTATGAATTCACTTATCTGAACAACAATTGGTTTATCCTTTGACCATGTAACTTTACCTCTACCGAGGAAGAAATTTTGGATATAGAAAAATATACATACCAATAGGGAACCATACTTAAGTGACTACTTCTTATCTTTCTTTATCCTTTCCATGTTTTCCATAAACTGACTCCTCATCATCTCACATAGATCATACACTGAATCATCTTCAACAATCCGATAGGCAACATAGATAACACCACCAGGCACACTGTTAACACGACTTGACTGGTAAACTCTATAACCTATTACCATGGATGCAAAGTCAACTTCCTTGTCTTTAATGTGACCAATTATCATTTCTTTGCCGTCTTGTTTGGATTTGGTTAGCCCAATAACCAAATGTGTTTCCATGGTTCTCAATGTACATTCTAGTCCTTGTGCACGAAACCATATAACCCTGTGAATCATCGCCTTGGAAATCTTGTATGGTCTATCTAGCCATATAAATTGATCATGAACTCTGCATAAGCCATAAAAAATCCAATCGAGATGGAATTCAGTGGGAATATCCACCACATATGTTAAACCCTTCTCTTGTAGATGTTTATGCTTATGTTTCAACACACCGTTGACGCACATACCATTATACTTTTCCTTGATTGCTCCAACTCCCATTTCTTTAATTTTTCAATGGATACAAGACCGAACATCTTCAATCAACATTTCTCCTTGAGGAATAGTGGATAGGGCACCTGTCATATCAATCTCGACGACATTGATTGAATGAAGTTTGAACATGGGTTGAGGCTTCTCAGTGATGTTAACTAGAATAGGAGTATAAATGTTCTTTTCCATTTGAATAAACTCCAACATCACATAATTCTAACAACAAACTAAACTAATAACTTGCAATACACCGATTAGGGCTTCATGAAAACTCGATAACAATTTAGCTTGAAATCTCAACTCAAAAGTAATCGTTGCACACTATAGCTCGAGACAACTCTTGAGTACTCGAATGAAAGTAAAGGTGAAAAATGAAATCACTTTTCTTGTATTTATCATTTGAAAAATAAACGTTGCACACTTCAACGGTAGGAATAGTGTCATGTCACCGGTTAACACATATCCATCGATTGGTACTCAACCAACAATTATAACCGATATCAAATAGATATATACCATGAAATCTCAGTGCAATCGACACATAATGACTAACAACCTCAAAGTCTTTAGCAAAACCAAATCATAGAATTTTACACCATAAAGTACATATAGATCTTACCGCTCTTGAATCTAGGGGATCGGTAAATGATTTGTCTGTAAGTGCTCCCCTAAGAAAATAATATGCTTAGTTTGAAGAAGAATCCTCTTTACCAGAGGATGGTGGATTCCCTTCCGGTGACTTGACCTCTTCTTGTTTCTTTTCTTTCTTCTCCCAAGACTTCTCCATCTCATGTCTGACTTCAGCAACATTTACAATCTTCTTTCCTTTCCTATCCTCTGACTAGTTAGGAGATCGGTTCATGTATCTGCAATCTCTAGCAAGGTGACCAACCCTATGGCACTGGAAACAAGCCATACCAGTTGACCTCCAAGGTCCAACATTTCCTCTGTGAGTTCTCATTCTGCAATTTACTACAAGGTGACCATAGTTACCACATACCAAACATGTAACATTGAATTATCTTTCCCTTCAACCAACGTTCACCGGTTTGACAAGAGATCTACTTGCATACACTCTTGACCTGCAATCTCTAGCTTTTTGTCCATATTTATTGCATGTAAAACAATATCCATCAAAACTACCACCACTATTAGGTCTAGATCTGCACTCATAAGCAGTATGACTATACTTATGACAATTATAGCAATAACCATCAAAAGAATAAGATCTATTCACCGGTTTGCTTCTACCTACATTTGCAGTATGACCAGGCTTTCCACAATTAAAACATATAGGTTTGTTAGGTTTCTTACCATAATTTATTGAATCTATGTTCAGATCTTTTTATTACTTCTTAGGTTCAAATTTAGATGACTCGCTGATTTCAAATGTTCCTTGATCTATATAATCAAGATTGGTTATGTCTTCATTTATTCTTTGTCTTTTCAATTGTTCATCAATCTTCTGTGAGCTCTCATTGTATTGTTTCAGCTTTTAATTTGCTTCTTTCTCAGTTTACAATTCCTTCTTCAGTTTCTCATTCTCCTCTATAAGTCTTTCATTTTCACTCAGAATTTATTGGTTCTCCTCAGTTGTCTCATGAGGGTATACATGACAAAATTCTCTTGAGATATCCTAAAGAATTGTTCCTCCCTTTCCTTCAATGTATCCTCAAAAAATTTCTTGGAATCTTATGTTGTCTTCCTTGCATCTTCAGCGATTCTTTTTCCTTCAAGGTCTTCACACATCCTAATAGAGTGGCTTTCAAGCTCTCTTTTCAGATTCACCACTTCTTCTTTAAGTTCCTTATTCTTATTCAACAGATCAACAATTGCTTCCTCAGATTCAACTACCTTCATATAGTTGATCAATGTAATCTTGGCTTTCACATAACTTCTCGGTAAGCTCTTTCCTTTTGGCAAGTGACTTCTTCAAATTTTCCTACAGTTGAATGATCATCTTGTTTGCATGCTCAAGTTGTATCTCATACCTATAAAACTCCATGATAGTGGATCTTTTCCTCAAGCTGTTAGGCTTATCACCAAGATGACCAACACTCTAATACCAATTGTTAGAATTCTTAGGTACTAGGGGGGGAGGGGTGAATCAGTACAAACATGTAATGAGCAAATTCAAAAACCAACTTGAATAACAATAGCATTAAATTCCAAACCACAAAACATATAACTGAAGTAAGAAAATAGAAGTAAACAATGTCAAGCATCAACAAACTCATAACACATGACATAGATATTTTTATCGTGGAAACCCTTGGTTAGAGGGAGAAAACCACGGTGGGGATGACACCCACAAGCCCACTACTACAGTAAATGAGTTTGCCCTGTTAGGAGCTACAAATACCCTTTCCAAGGGTTCACCTTGTTAGGAGTGATAAGTACACTATTAGGAGTACAATCAGATCAGTTATGATCTACCTCTCTAGAGGATTTAAAACTCTTTCTACAAGTCCACCTGGATAAGGGATTTACAATAAGAACATGTTAGAGTTCACCCGATTAAGGGATTTTGTTTGTTGCAACTATTAGGGAACAACATGATGAATGATCTGGATGTAGCACTATTTTCCTATCAGATCCAATCTGTTCTCTGTACTCTGTAGCTGCTCACTGCTCTCTCTCTCTCTCTATCAGATTTCTGATCGCAACCCTTTTGAAATCACAAAACCCTAATCGCATCACTCACAACAACAACCATTTCAATATGATAAATTCCAATTATATACACAACTTGAACTGACATCAAACATACCAAAAATGAACTTCAAATACTTTCTCGCATAAGCACCATGTCCCAAAGTGATAATCTCGATGTAAAACATGTTTTATCATGACCGCGTTGGATCAAGATAAGGTATGCAAGTTATATCTCCAAGGTAGTCAAACACATTTTGACTTCTCCAATGCTTCGCCAAAAATTTACCTCATACAATTGCATTGATCCCATAAATGCCAACTCATCACTTCATAACCTCTATTCCACGTCATCATATCATAAGATATTATCACACTTACTATACCGATACCCGATCTGGGATCTACCAATTGTTGCTCAAGAACACGAGTGTTCTTACCTATCTCAGTGTTTGTGACATCAAAAACTCTCTTATCGATCAACCAAATGAAGTGTGGTTGGAACCACACTAAAATATAAACATTTTGATGTTGTACCTATGACCGCTCCTCGTGATTCCACTTCTTCCATGATCGCTACCAAAGTGTTGTCCTCACTATCGACCGATCTTCTAGACTTAGCCAATTTCATGCATTATCGATCACGAATCCTTCTTACCAATTGTGTCTTTACTTCACCTATTATATTCCAAGACTGTACTGACTTAGTTGCCATCAATGACAACCAAACAAGTGACTCCTTATGACTGCACCCAAAATCCATCAGAATGCCAACATTAGCAACCGGGGTATACATGGTGTTATCATAGATAAACTTCACTTTGCAATGAAGAGTTGAAAGTACAACTTGTATGGCATGTAACCATCGTCTACCCGAGAGAATATTATACGTAAGAGAAACAAGCATGAAATAAATGGGAGTAGGAAGGGTGACAAGACATACTTTAACAGGTAAGGTAATAATACCCATAGTGTGTTTAGAAATATTTTCAAAGCCATGAATAGGAATAGAACTAGGTTTGATTAAAGAAGTATTCACTTTTATCTTATGCAACAAGTCGATGCTACAAACATTAAGCCTCGATCCATTATTAATTAAAGTTTTGCAAATGAGATTTCCATTAATAAGGACAACAACCATAATCGAATCATGTTGATCCTGAATCTCCTTAGATGGCAACTCGTCTTGAGAAAATACAATTTTAGCTCGAGTATTAGTTGCATTCATACAATCCAATAAAGAAGCAATATTGGTTTTCTCTGGAGATGGAACAAATGGGTTGGTTAACGCTTGTTTTAGGGCTTCATGAAAAGTAGGGGAAGTTTGAAGAAGTTCCCAAAGATATATCTTGGCAAGGGTAGCACATGAGTGTTCTACTAAATCATATTCCTTTCCAATATTTTGAGGTAAACGAGGTGATGGAGGAAGAAGCAGGAAGAGGATTAGACACAATCAGGTTAGCAGGTTACCTATTGTTCCTCATGTGGTACATATGGGCAACTGCTTGATAATTCTTAACAAACTCTAATGAACTTCTAGGTTTTCCTTTCATAGTTATGATTGGTTTATTGGGAGTTTGAAAGGAAGTTCGATCATTACAAACTTTAATAGTAATGATAGGTTTATTCATTGGTTGAAGATTATCTAAAGATAGGTGAGCAACTATCTTAGACTGCTCAACATTGCTATTATAGTCATTCACATGTATCATGTTAATCAACCTTTGGCAAAATGATAGTTTAGGAGTCGTAGAGGAAGAGTAAATAGAGATGAAGTCATCAAGGGCTTCATCTAACATATCAAAGTCATCACTACTAAATGACTCATCAAAGGCTCTAAAGTATTGTTCAAAGAAAATTGGCATTGTAATGAAAGGTAAATAAAGCTATCTAACACACAAAGTGTCAATTTTTTTTTCTTTTTCTTTTTAAATGAATATGAAAATACAATGAAAGAAGAATGCTACTAATTAAATTAAGATATTTTTGTTCATTAAAAAAAATGCACACGCTCAAAATCTAATCTAATAAAAAAGGTAAGAATGCATGCAAGAGACGAGTTCATCAAAATGTGCAATAGTAAAAGGAGATCAAGTATGGAGTTCAATCCCCTAATCCTAAGGCACATTAGAATATGAAACCACCTCAAGATGAATATGATTAACACTACTTGATTGAAAGGATGCTAATGCAATATCTACGCTCTCAGGATTTCTATTCCTTTGTTGCTTAGAATCGGGAAGGAGATAGAGAATGTAATTATACAAATGACTAAATGAAGTAAGGAATGAAATTGTTGGATTTTAAATGAGGTACGAAAGGAAGTTAGGACATACTTGTGTGCACCTGGAATCAAAATAGGAAGGATGTTGATATCGATCTAAATTTTTTACAATCGGGATCCCAAAAACACATGTAACTGCAAATCAGGATTCTTTGAGCTTGCACCTAACTGTAGGTTGAATATGAGTTTGGTCTGGGAGGAAAACAATATTAGAGTTGATGAAAACCCATCAACCCTACAACTCCTAAGCATCACTTGCATGCAAATACCTATCACAGAAAGAGAGAAGCAAAAGCTATGGAGGCTAGAAATAATAAATCTGTGGAAGAGGAAACATCCTCAATTGATTCAAATAATAATGGAATGAGAAATTACAAAAGAATTAATAATTATAAAGTGATCAATCCTAATAAAGGAGATCAAAACCCTAAGAAGGGTGGAGAAACCTAGGTTCCATGAATAATTAATAAAAGAATTAATTATTGCATGCCTAAATTTTAGCTTAAGTGAACTAGAGATAAAAATGTGACTTAATAATTAAATCAATAAGGATTTAATTAATAAGTGAAAATGTGACTTAATAATTAAATCAATAATGATTTAATTAATAAGTGAAAATACATTTTTACTCTAACACCCCCCTTAAGATTAACTTAGGGAGAAGCTAAAAACCTAGAAACAACTACTGAAAGCAGAAAATGGGTCTCGATAACAAGGCTTGATCAGGTACCCAAGTACAAAAAAATCTTTATAAAGAGGAGAAAATGAGAAAACCTAGTGGGAAAAAAACCTCTCTCCGAAAAGAGATGAAGACTAGTGAAGGACTGGAGAAGCCTCCAAACTAGAGAATGTTCTAGAAGATAGGAACAATGGAAGAACATGTAGAACACCTCTGAAGCATGAAGCTGCAAACACTATCGAAGAATAACTGTTGGAACCTCCACTGTAATAGAACATGATCAGGTAGAGAAGATTCTAAACAAAGCCTGAAGAGATGATCAATCAAAGATGGAAGGATGCCTCCAAAACATGAATGAAAGAGTGTCCATATGGTAAATGATCCATCTCACTAAAATGCATAGGTACCCAGCCATTGCATTCGCCTAGTACGTAGGAACAAATACTGAATGCATAGATCACTCTATCGAACCAAGGAAGCGTTAGAACCAACAGGAGATACGCCCCATAATGCTAAGCAGGGAGAGACATGAAAGGTACACTAAATCAGACTGTCACGAATAACTGCATGATGAAGAACGTACAAACACATAGAAAGGATGGTGTCGTGGAAGGATCACTCTCTTGACACACATCATGAGGTTAATGTTGTGGAAAGAACACTCACTTGACAAAGGTAGATGACAAACAAAGCAAAACATCAAACCCCCTCATGACACTTTATAATATAGTGGGAGTACAATAAAGCACAAAATGTGCAGGATCTCAAGCATGCATCAGATGACATTTTATTTTAGTGTGTTTAAAAAAAAATGCGACAGAAAAATATGTCTACAATATCCATGAATGACAGAAAGTTGTAGAAGCATGAATAAAAGCTAAAAAGAAGTAATATCATGCACAGAAAATGATCCCAGGACCTTAAACATCCAAGATATCCACCAGATTGTTAAAATGCAAAAATATGAATAAAAAATACTTGGAGCAAAATCTGGGTGTGAGACCCATGAAATAAGATAGAGCACTTAACCAACTTTCCAACGCCATGTGGAAGTCAAAAAATAGAGTCTGGATGAGCAAGATATGGCTCCTGGAGTGCAAAAGAGAACCTTGACTTTGACTGGAAAAAACCCTACAAGACAACAAAATTAGAAGATCTAACCTCCATATTTGGATAGATCTTGAAAAGAGCTTTCCGATGACATAAGATAGGTCAAAATCTGATATTGTATGCTCAAGATATGAAAAAAATACCACAAGGTGCTCATTATGAAAAAAGGGCAAGTTGTATGACAGGTTGGTATCCGTCAAATTTAACCCAAATCTCAGACCTACGACTGTTGACATCAGCGACACAAAAACTGAGACATTGTGAAAATCGAGGCATTTTTGCCTCAAAAAGCGTGCTAAGGTCGTGCATGCAAAAAAGAGGGCCCAGATTTCAACTGTGTCCAAATTGGATGCGCCTTACATGAAAATGGGAGTTTTTAGGCCTTCCGGACTCAACTGTGATGTCGGTTTTTGCCCAAAGTGCTTCGAAAAATAACTCGCCTCTAAATCCACAAAAATCTGAAGAAAAAACCTCTTGAAAAATACAGATCTAAAGAACAAGGCCAAATCTCTCATGAAGAGAACATGGGCATGAAAGGGTGGAGCTCTGATACCATATTGGAGTTGATAAAAATTATCAATCCTACAGCTCCCAAGAATCACCTGCATGCAAACACCTGTCACAGAAAGAGAGAAGTAAAAACTATGGAGGCCAGAAACAACAGATCTGTGGAAGATGAAACATCCTCAATTGATTCAAATAATAATGGAATGAGAAATTACAAAAGAATTAATAATTGCAAAGTGATCAATCCTAATAAAGGAGATCAAAACCCTAAGAATGGTGGAGAAACCTAGGTTGCATGAATAATTAATAAAAGAATTAATTATTGCATGCCTAAAGTTTACTTTAAGTGAACTAGAGATAAAAATGTGACTTAATAATTAAATCAATAATGATTTAATTAATAAGTGAAAATACCTTTTTACTCTAACAAAAAATTCCTAGAGTGTTTTGTTCCCAGGAATAGAACACCTAAGGCGTCATATACCCTGATTCTAAAGTCGGGACAGACAACATAATGACTATCACAACACAGAGCATGGTTTTATTTTGACAACTATTTTCGACGTCTTCCACATCAAATCTTAGAAATATGTGTGTAGGTGGCTATATAAGGGTTTTCCTTGGTCAACCCTATTTTTGGTGATGTCCACCTCTACGGATAGCTAGTCTAACATAAATAAAGTATGTTGTGCTCGTGAATCTAGAGCATGTCTAAATTGCTATGAGCCTAAGTTTATAATTGTAATATAAGGAGTCTACCCTAATCTGATAGAGTAAAACCTATATAAAAATTCAATTAATGTATGATTGAAAACATGTAACGAACATAAATCTGAAGCTCAAATGTATAGATCCAAGAATAAAAAGAAATCCTACTCAACCTAAGAGGTAGAGTACAAGCCAATCATCAGTGAGTGATCTCCTATTCATCATTATAATCATTTTGAAGCTTCATGTTGGTATTGATGTGGTTTAATTTGGGATGTGATAGAATGCTTGATGTAGCCTTGATTCACAAGCTCACACTTCATGGGATGTCTTCAAATCGTGGCTTCAACCTTGCAATTGCTTTCACCTTGCCAAAATGAAGTGTTAGGCTTGGTTTTATATTGAATAGGAGGATAAACTCAGGAAAGATGACCATAAATCCTAAATCCCCACTAAAAATACCGAGACCAATCTTTGGTCTCAATTTCAACCCCATTCTTGGGGAACACATCTCCTTGGGCCTTATGTTCCTATTGTCAATCAGTATTGTACTCTTAGCAAATGTAAAATTTGACTATCATGTTGAATTAAGGAAACACTCTCAGACTGTGGGTGATCTATAATGAGAGTGAATCTTTCGGTTAAGGTCGGTTCCTTCTTGGTACTCACCTAAAATTAAACAATGACAAGAAAAGGGATAGAAAGGTATGCTTGTGAAATCCAACTCCTAAAACTTAATGGGTGATGCACCAAAGAATAACAAGACATGCAACTGGAAAACCCACAAAATTACCCTTTAAAGACACAACAAAACTCACAATTTCAATCAGATACTTTATGCAAAAGAGATTCTTATGACAAGTCCCAGTATTATGATGCCTTAAAAGGAAAACACTGATGTTTTCTCAATTTCCAACAACAAAAAAAGAGAGGACGCAATTACACACCTACACTTTAGTGTACCAAAATTTGCATCTATCATTGAAAAGAGTTTGATAAAATAAAGGTAAAATACAATATTTTGATCAATTACCCACAATCAACACTCAACACAAAAAATTGAGAAGGAACCTGTATCTCTATTGAATAACCATGGAAATCTTGCTACAATCTGTAAATGCCCAATACAATAATACTAAAATATGCAAAATGCATAATAATGGTCAAAAGAGAGGACCCTCAACAATGAGGTGAAATGTAACGCCCCGCCAAGGAACCCAAGAGAAATTAAACGAAACATGATACTAAGTTGACATAATATATTTTTTAAAGTTTAAACAATACAAATGTGGAAGCAAGAACAACATAAGATAAACAGATTGCTAAAGTTAATAAATAAAGTTAACAACCCCAAGGGTTCCATGACATAGAGTTACTTTTAAGTTAACTAATCTACTAAGATCAACCTTAAAGTAAACTAACATACAAATATATTGGAAGTGAACCACAAGATACAATTCCATATAATAAGAGAAAAGGTATAACTAATACAACATAGTGTACATAATAAACCATCATCCACTGCACAAGTCGCAGGGTATACAATAATGAATAATAATACATAACATCTCATCAATGGATGTCACAACCAACACTGATAGGATACAAAATATACATCACATAAGTGCAATGAGCAAGTCTCCAATGAAGAACAAGAAGATAGTAACAACAACAAGGATCATCCAAGCATATGAACAAGAACATCATATCTCAATGGTAAATAGAATCACTACCACCCAACCATGTGGAACCTTGAGGTCCACCCCATTGTGTTGAGGAGATAAACATCATGCCCACACAAACAAGTACACAAAAGCAAGAAGGCTAATTCAAAGGTACAAGAGTGCAAAGGTATGCATGGTCAAGTATAGACATGACCAACTACTACAACACTACCAAAGGCACCAGAAAATCATAAGAAACCTAAGATGCATACAAGGAAGTGTCATCGCATATGTCTAACCCTTGAGTTATCCTGGCAACCTCTCTGAACCCTGATGCCCAAGTGACCATATGTGGAACAATAATCCTTTCATATAGACAAGGATACTAACTATGCAAACATCTTCTCACACTCCATCCTAACATGTACTAGCACTCAAGGTATGGGCGAGGAATATAGAACATCTTATTAATTTATTTTAAAATACCATTAATGTATTGATTTATCACTTATTAAGCTACTTATAATGAATTATCCTGACAACCACTTTAGGGCTCCAACACTCATTGCAAGTCACTCCCCCTCTATACACCTAGATAACCTACCCTAAGCTTATAGATCAAATGCATCATAATGGTAAACATAATCCTCAAACAGGTTCCTTCACATATTAGGAATCATGCTAGTCTCAAATAACCACAATATCATAACAATATTCTCACTTCACAAAAATAGGAACACATATGCATATTAGCTCAAACGCTATAAGACAAGGTCAAAAAATAAGATCAATACAATGACAACTTACATGACCACACAAACAAAACAACCCCAACCAGCCTCTGGTAAGAACTAATCCTTGGCCAACCTTTCTAGCCCTGACCAATATAAATACCACAATCAAATTCCAAAAAAAAAATCATCCCATATACATCCTTTGAGGTTCAATTAGAATCACAAATGAATCACATTCCAACTTTAATCCAAGTAGAATTAATTAAATTATACTTTATTAAAATAACCATTAAAATAAATTATATTCCTTTTTAAAAAATATATAAACAACATTAATATATGTATACTAATTAAGTTAATATTTAATAACATTAAAATATGAGAGAGAGAGAGAGAGAGAGAGAGAGAGAGAGAGAGAGAGAGAGTGGATTTAAAAGTGAGAATAAGAGGGAAAGAAAGAGCCCTCAAGCCATTTTGGAAGATTTTGGGCCATTTCCACTAACATGGGCAAGTGACAAGAGCTAAAATTCTCAAAACCAACATTTGAACATTAAGATGTCATGGGGCACTAGTATGACACATGGGCGTCTGCACGACGCACTAGTGTCCAAACAAATCACACCAAAAAATGATGGGTGGCAAGAGAACATGTAGTTAATGCAAACTGTTGTTGAAAGGTAGCTACTGAAAAGTTTTTTGAGTGGTGAAAAGGCCAATACAAGCACTGAAATGAGCCTAGTCATATGCTAGGGGAATGAACACTAAAGTGGCTACAAAGGTGTGGATTAAATTGCAAAGGGGTATGCTATCTTCAACTGTACAACGGATTTTAGACATCCAAATCCAAAATTCAGTTTGTTCTTTAATAAAGTTGGGAGCGTATAGAGAACAAAATCCAATGAGTTGTCAATTGATAATGGCGAGAGTCCAAACACAACTATGAGAAGGGTACTCACCCTTACCAATGACATACTTTGAAATCCATAGCGCAATCCCAATAACACCACCACCTTTACCATCAATATGGGAAGTTTGCAAAAAAGTGGCGTCTCTCCAAAGATTGCATAAATAAGCACCAAGTCTTGTGTTACCGAGTTTAACTTTTGGAGAAAAAGCACATTTGGCTTCCATTTCATAACAACCTTTTAAACTTTATTCTTACAATAAGGGTGTGAAATCATTCTTACATTCTAAGAGAAGATCCTATAATTTATGAGGAGGATTAGAAGAATCATCATCTTGATCATGCATGCTGAATTTAGTGTCAAAATTGAAATCTTTGGACTTACTATCTTTAAGGGTAGAGGAAGGGGGCCTAAATCTATGACGAGAGGTAGAGGAAGGTGAAGTGCCACAAGCACACGACTGAAAAGAAGGATGATGGGAGGGAGAGATAGACTTACAAATAGGGAATTTAGGAGGGGGGAGAAGATGAAAGGGGATGATCTTGGAAGAAGAACAAGAGATAGAATTAGAAGGGACTGAAGGCCCTTTCCTCTTCCTAATCATTCTACACACATCCAACATAACTACATCTTTAAAAGAGTGGGTGGCCTCAAAAGGAGTATCAAAAAGAGTACTCCAAAGAAGGGATGAACTGGATGAACTTTTAGTGACATGAGAAGAATGAATAAAAAGTTTGACAATGACATATCAGTTCAACCACCCTTGAATGCATCCCTCTCAATAATTATTTATTGGTCAGAAATATACATCTAAATGCTTAGTCTTAAATTCATACACCGAACAATAATTTATTGACTAACTTCAAACAAAATAAAAATCCCTAGAGGCTCTTCCATAAATAGAGCCAAATTCCTGGCTCTTAGATTCATGCACCCAATACTAAATTGTTTAACAGCTTAAAAAAAATAAAAGTTCCCTTTAAACAAATTGTTAACGCGCTTTAGTAAGAAAAGGTCCAATCATTCTGTACCCAACTTATTTCCTGACTCCAAAACAAATCATTGGCCTCATCTAGGTAAGTGAGCACAAAACTAATTAGTAACATCCCTTATCCTTCCAACATGAGAGGACCCGTCTTTTAAAGTTAATTTCCAAATGTTTCATAGACACCGACAATGTATCCATTGAAAAATGCATCCTGAATTGTTTGTTAATAGATAGATAGCTATTATGGAGTAAAATATACCTGGTCTTCTAGTACAGTTTGACTGTACACTGGCTTATCAGCTGACTCTGCAACAGTGCAACTGACTTATCTTTTTCCAATTTCCAAAATCTATTTTTGGAACCAATTACTTGCTCCGCTATTTCATATAGTGGCATGTTGGTGTCCTTACACACCTTTACCTTTTATGCCCATGCATTGATTCCTATGCATGCCTCCCTCCTCTTTAGTTGCTTCTTTACAGAAAGATGGGAAGCAAAATTGTGGCTCAAATTTTTTTTACAGCTCGGCTTAAACAAATGTCTAGGGCTAGAAAATCAAAGTAAGAATACAGCTATACGATAGATATTAGATGTGAAAATGATAGCTCCGATCTAATCCTGATGATTTTGAGAGATTAAAAAATGATGTGAAGGTAGTTCTCAAAACTAAAGATTTTCAAACATAATAAGTCTATCAATTTTGTTAAGGAGTACCATTTAAAAATGGTGCATTCGTATAATACAAGAAAACGAGTAACAGAAGAACTGGGCACGAGACACGATACTCTTGAGTGTTAAGATTTATTAGATTGAGAAATTTCACTGTAAACAGTTTTGTATTTCTTAAAAACTGAGAAAAGTCTAAGGGAATTCTAATGGCACGTCCAAGAATCCAATGTGCCATTGGACCTTGTTGGGAGCTGTGCTTAACCAGCATACAATTTACGATTGGGAGCCTTGAACCCAGAATCTCCAACATGTAAGAGCTACAACCTACAAGTCCCTCTATTACACTATATACACGGAATAATAGTAAACATTTGTCCTATTTTAAATGGGAAAAAATTACAAAGCCATCATCCTCACCAATAGTAATCCGGCCTCATCAGTCAGTTCTATATATTGTTACAATAATATAAATCCATACCTGTAAGCTAATTGCAACTTCAGCTTCATCAACGATCACTAAATGAATATCAAGGATTGCTTATCACAATCATTAGAAAAGTAACCTTTCAATCTTCTCATTGATGGTGGCAGGGGCATTCTTCGTTTATCTCCCTCATACACATCACCAACATAAGTTTGTTTTCTACTAATATATTCGTGTCCCCAAGGTATTTTCTATAGTTTCCAAAGAATTTATCCATTTATTTGAATGTCAAATGTCTCCTGTGAGAAATGTGTGTACACGAGTATTCACCTCAATCCAACTGCATCCAGCTGTCTTCGTTGCTTCTTTATCCTCCATTTTTCTCAACTTCTCAATTAATTTCCACCTGCCACTTGCTGCGTATATTCTTTGAGAGAAGAACATAGGGTGTGGCACTCTGAGTTCCCACTCGATAATAAGCTCTGCAGCAAGTTGCCTGTTTTTTATTAATAATTTAATATATTAATGCCCCAGGGTATTTTCTCTAGTTTCCAAAGAATTTGTGTATTTATTTTGGATGTCAAATGTCTCCTGAGAGAAATGGGTGTACACGTCTATTGACTTCAATCCAACAGCACCCAGCTGTCTTCATCACTTCTTTGTCTTCCATCATTTTTCTTAGCTTCTCGATGTCACTCCACCCACCACTTGCTGCGTATATTTTCGAGAGTAGAATATAAGGTGTGGCATTCTGAGGTTCCAACTCAATAATTTTCTTTGCAGCAAGTTGTCCCAACTCTACATTGTTATATAATCTGCATCCTCCAATTAAGGAGTTCCACACGGAAACATCAGCCTTTATTGGCATCTTGTTAACAATGGCAAGTGCTTCATCAAGGAGTCCAGCTCGGCCAAGCAGATCAACCATACAGCTATAATGACGCACCGAAGGTGTAATATGGTGGTTTTTATACATGCCACTGAAATAGAGGCGGCCTTCCTCCACTAGACCAGCATGGCAGCACGCAGACAAAACACAAATTAAAGTCACATGATTTGGACTAATGCCACAATCTTTCATTTGTTCAAAGATTTTAAGGGCTTCCTTCCCACGGCCATGAATAGCATATCCTGCTATCATTGCCGTCCACGACACAACACCTTGGGGACGCATTTTGTCAAACAATTTCCGGGCATTTTCTAGACTGCCACATTTGACATACATATCAATAAGGGCACTGACCAAGAATAAATCAGATTGAAATCCACTTTCCACTATTTGGCCATGGATTTCCATACCCTGTTGTAGAGCTCCCAGTCCCGCACATGCCGGAAGAACGCTAGCAAAGGTTTTCTCATCCGGCTTTACCCCTGTCAATTGCATTTGTTTGAAAAGCTCCATGGTGTCCTCTGCCAATCCATTGTGGCTATATCCTGCAAGTATAGTGGTCCAAGAAATCAAATCCGGCTCAGACATTTTATCAAACAAATCGCGGGCGATCTCTACACAACCACATTTTGCATACATGTCTATAAGGGCATTTGTAACCAGAACATTACCCTGTAATCCGCTTCTTATTATTTCACTGTGAACTGCCACTCCCTCTTCCACTGAGGACAATAAGGAACATGCAGGTAGAACAGCCACAACTGTAAATTGATTGGGTTTCAAGCCTGCCAGCAGCATTAGGCCAAAAAACTCTAATGCTTTTTCAGAAAGGCCGATTCTCACATATGCTGCAATCATTACAGTCCATGACCACACGTCCCTTCGGGAAATTTTTCCAAATAGTTGCAGGGCCTCGTCAATGTACCCTATCTGTGCATACCCTGCAATCAACGCCGTCCAGGATACCGTATCTGGTTCGGGAATTTTGTCAAACATGTGTCGTGCATTCTCTAAACTTCCACATTTTGCATACATGTCTACAAGTGCATTTGCCACGAAGACATCTGCATCGAATCCTCTACGCTTTACGTCATTATGGATCTCAATACCATCCTCCAGAGATGCCAAGCTGGCACACGCAGGGAGAACAGTGGCAAAGGTAAAGTGATTGGGTAGGACATCTGTGTACTGCATTTGACGGAATACCTCCAATGCTATTTCAGGAAACCCATGCTTTGCATAAGCTGAAATCATGACAGTCCACGAACATACGTCTTTGCGAGGAACATGATCGAAGAATTTTCGAGCATCCGCCAGGTTTCCGCACTTGGCATAAATATTAACCAGCGTGTTTGTCACGGCCCTGTTAACGATTAGTCCTTTGGTACAAATGTGGGCGTGAATTAGTTTGACGTTTGCTAAAGTTTTCTTCCTAATACAGCTCTGCAAGAGAAAAATGTATGTACAACAATCGACATGATAATCAGTAATATTATACAATATATGCAATGCCTCCTTCAGACGGCCTTGTTTACAGAGCGATGTGATGTAATTACAAGCCGGCCTTGGCATTGCAATCGCCATCGCCATCGAGGACTGAAAAAAGAAATTTTGTTTCCAGAATTCTCATATATTTGCTTTCCCCACTCTTCTTTCTGATTGCGAAAGAGGATTCTAATATTTTCCCCACTCTTCTTTCTGATTGCGAAAGATACTCAGTTTTACCTGTGAATCGAGGAGCTTAAACAGTGGGAAAAGCGTCCGACTTAAAAATGCGGCCGCCCGCCCCGCTCCCCCCCTCTCTCGCTCCTTTAAATTGAAGTTAAATTTGTAAAAATATATATGGTTGATAAATGACATGACTTGTAACAATATTGAAAACTATAAGTTAAGGTAAAAAACTCATCCCACTCCACTTAGGGCTTCTCTTCCGTCTCTACCATTTTCATCTGGCTCTCTTCCCTCCCAGACAAATTGTGGTTCACGAAGCTTCTCAGTCCAACACTCATCCTTTTTCTAGCATTCTTGACACTTTTGGTCCAAGCAAAAAGAAATGCTTGAAGAACCCTAGTCTCAAAATTGCTTCCCGCCAAGCTAGTCCTGAAAACCCTACTCATATGACTATCAAGCAAGAATTTGTCGACAGAAAAAGGAAGGACCCCATCAAAGAAAAAAGGTAAAGCTGGTGCTAAAAAAAGTTGAATTTATAGTTCAGGAGGTGGGGTGTGAAGATGATGCCACAGAGGAGACGAGTACCTCTAAGCGCTCCTCTAGAATTGTCACCCACTGTTGATAAGCACAAAATTAAAGAGGTCGTGGAGTCTGACTCTGATGATATTGGGGGCCAGTGGAGTGAAGAGAATGAAGAGAAGAGCATAGACGAGGAGATTGAGAAGGGTAGAGAAATGAAGATTGACAATAGTTCTAAGATGACCAAATCATCAGCCTATGTATCTGAAAGCCTGAGGTTTGGGCCCTGGAACTCACTAAGGATATGATGCTCGAGGAGGAGAAGGTTGCGGTAGGGACTTGTAAAACTATTCAGCCTGCGACCTGTGCCAATTGCAATGCGGTGGTTGAGGAATTAGGCAAGTTGAAGGCCAAAGTGGAGGAGTTGGATAAGAAGATTGGTAGCATCTCTAGGTTCATTTTAAGGGTGATGCACAACTTGGCCGCAACACTATGCTTGTTGTAGGAGAAGATGTTGGGAGCAGATTTGAACAATGAGGGGAATTATAAGGAACTTTTGAAGTTCCTAACTGAAGATTGGGCTAATGTTCTGCAACAATCTAGGTGCAAAATCAAATGAGTTGGATGGATGTGGTGCCTTCGGTGTTTTTTGGTTCTTTGTTGATACTAGTCGTAGTGGCCTTATGTTGAATCATTATGTTTCATGTTGTTGATTAGGTTTGTCCCTATAAGGGATATTTGTAAGACTAAGTATAATTATGCTAGTTTTTATAGTGGTTTGAAGAGTGTTAATAGCTATGTTAGCATAGATGGTATGATCAATACTGTTCGCTCTACTTTTTTGTTTGAAAGGTTTTTGATATTATTAGAGTGTTGTTAACGTGTTGTTAACATGCTTCTCGTTTTCTCTAGACTTGTAGCCTTTTGGGCTGGTTGTAAAAGGATAACACCCTAGTTTTTGTTGCTTATAATATCAAAAGCAATATTCAAAACTCTTTATTGAAAGATTGATATATGTATATATTTGTAGTCTTGTTGGTCAAGCACTTCACTTTTTAAAAAAAAGTTTAGTTGATATGACTTTAAATATTTGTGTCTTTCAACTATCTAATATAACATTCAAATGTATTGTCAAATGATTGGTACATATAAATATTTGTATTTACATGTAAGCAGTGATTTTTGAGCGGAAAAAGAGTTTCAAGTGAAAAATGCATTCCCTCTCTTCTTTTCAATACAATTTTGTTTTATCTTCAATGAAAGACCATAAATTGAAGTTAAATTTTAAAAAAATAGTCTTTCACAATAAATTCTATGGACATAGATGTTAGACATGTCAATTGATTAATGATATGATTTGTAACAATACTCAAAAGTGTTAATTGAATGATTAAAGGTGCACATATTTGTAGTCTTTTTGCCTAAGCACTTAACATTTATGTTTTTTTTTTGACAAAGTTGCTATGCATAAAATCTAGTTGATATGACTATAAATATTTTGTCTTTCAATTATTTAATAACATTCAAGTGTATTGTTGAATGATTGGTATGTGTAAATACTTGTACTTACATGTAAGCTATGATTTCTAAGTGGGAAAAGAATCTCAGTGGAAAAATGCATTCCCTCTCTCCTTTTACAATATAATTTAATTTTGTCGTCAATGAAAATACCATAAATTGAAGTTAAATTTCAAAAAAATCATCTCCCACGATAAAGTATACAGACATATATGTTAGACATCAATTGATTAATGATATGACTTGTAACAATAATCAAATGTATTAATTGAATGATTGATAGGTGCATATATTTGTAGTCTTGTTGTCTAAGCACTTCACATTTATGTTCTTTTGACAAAGTTGTTTTGTATCAAGTTTGTTTGATATGACTATAAATTTTAATATACACAAATATTTATAGTCATGGTATAATAACACTACAAAAATAATTCTTCTAAAAAAACATAAATATGTTTTGTTTAGTCAACAAGACTACAAATATTTACACTTACCCAATTTTCAACAATACATTTAAATGTTATTAAATAGTCTTCTTATTTTATTGTATTGTAGAATATTTGAACTCTACGCCATGTAGGTGCCTACAACATGGAATTTTTCATTAGACCAAGTGTCTTTGGAAAATGTTAGTAAATAATTGAAGACACGTATTTTATAGTCATACAACTAAACTTTAAACAAAGCAACTTTGTCAAAAAATACATAGATGTGAAACGTTTGGGCAACAAGACTAGAAATATATGAAACTATGAATCATTCAATCACTCTTTTGAATATTGTTACAAGTCATGTCATTAATCAATTGAACATGTCTAACATCTATGTCCATATACTTCCTTGTTAAAATAACAACATTTAAAAGGTGTTGTTGCTAGTTTAAATGCTAGCTAATAATTTTTAAAGTAAAAAAAAATCATCAAAGGTGTAAATATCCTTTCTCATGGTATTATTTTTTATAATGAATATGTAATTGCTTAATAACATAAAAGAAACAGATATTGTGATAACTTTATTATATAGCATTATCATGGGGGACAAAAGCAAAACAATCACATAAACATTGATGAAATGAAATGATATAAACTGGAAGAACTTCTACTAATCTTGAGATTAAATAAATGAAAATGGGCTAGGATCTAAACAATTTCAAAATGATGTATCACACATGTAACGCCTAAGAAACACACTTGACACAATGCATATCTTGAAAAATCCTTTCACAAAACAACCAAACAATAAAGTAACCTCCATGTATGCTTTGTAATAATCAGTATCATTATTACAATAGTATATTAGAGTATCACTTCTTAATCCTAGTCTATGACTATGTCTCAAGAAAATTTGGTAGCATAAACCCCTACAAAGACGACGATGACATATCTAAAACCAAGTGTTGTGGGTCCATAATGCACCCCTCATTTTTTGGTCCTTAGACCATGCATACCCCCCTTTTTTTGTCCTTTTGGTCTTCTTGCATCTACCCCTTTCTCAGTCCCCATCAGGTCAGTCTCATTGAAGGGTTGTCAGTTTATCAAAGTAAAGAGAGGACATATTTTTTGGCCTTTCAGCCCTTTCAGCCTTTTCGAAAGACCAAAGTCCCCGAAATACTGAAATGGCAGAAAGGCTGAAATTTGACCCTTTCGGTGTTTCAGCTTCTGAAAACACCAAAAAGGTCGAAGATGTCCACCTCCAAACTTTCAGTGTTTCGAACACCAAAACGCTGAAAGCACCGACTCCACCCGCGAGGTTATAAATTGGAAAAAGGGCCCTCATTCACTCACTTTGCTTTCTTTCGTCTCTGACATTTTGAGAGCTTGTGACTTTGAAATTTTCACCCTCACTCCTTGTGATTGATCACCCCACGCCTTCGAGCTTTGTCGTTTCATCCTCCTCCACTCCTAGCCCAGTCGAGGTAGGTTCCTACCTCGTGCTCAACATTTTTTTTTCTCTTCTTGGTTTAGGTTAGTGTTTTTTTGCACCTAGTGCTTGTCCAGCCCAGTTCATGCTGACCTCCCCTCCCCCCTGGTCTCCTAGGGCCTTGTGGGCACCTTCAAACTCGACAGGGAGTCCCTCCTTGTCTTGTCGAGTCGAGCTTTCCCATTTTCTAGGTTAGGTTTTTTCATTTTTTCGGTCGTGGCCCTTGTCACAAGTTTTTGGCCTCCTAGAGATCGAAAACCATTTTTGGTCTGTCGCCTAAGTGTCCATCGAAGATTCGGCCTTTCAGAGGTCCGAAACGCCGACAAGTCTGAATCACCAAAAATGTTGGATTTCAGACTTTCCCATTCGTGACCCATTTCAAACTTTTGGCGTCCACAAAAACTTTCAGGCTTTCGCATGCCGAAAAGACCGACAAAGCTTGCTCATCAACTATTGCATTTTTGCACTTTCATCCTTTTCAGAATCTGAACCAGTTTTTGGCGCCCAAAACCCCAAAAGGGTTGAAAATTTGAAATCTGTATTTTTGGCTTCTTGAGGAGCTATTTACCTCTATTTTCTTAGATTAGTGAGTTTTCTCTAAAATAAGATACTGATACTTGCATTCTCCTCGCAGGGATGCCTGAACAAAAGACAATGTCTCTGATGAAATACCAATACAAGGGGAATCCCCCAGCTTCAAAGGTCAGGAAAAAACACATGGAAATCACCAACACTAACATCGGGAATGTAGACTGGGATCAGTTCCTGGTACAATGCTCCCAGCCAGCAGGGAGATCCAAGGACTACACTACACTAGTTCTATCTGGTCTGGTGAATGCAACAATCCACCCTGTAGTTGTCTCATCATCAGAGCTGATTATAACCTTGGCCAATCATTACAACTTAGATAAAAGAGTAGTCCAAAACACGGAGGGACAGGTGGAACTCGACATAAGGCCAGATATCATAGAGGTCTTCCACCTCTATAAAGGCATAAATGAGTTCTATAACTTCTACATTGGAAAGGGGCTCTAGTGGTTCAAAAATAAAGAAAAGGAAGCCTATGAAATTGTAAATAATGACTACCTCAAGAAACCTCTCCCAAAGAACAGGTTGGATAAGATAGACCTCCAACGGTGATACTTAAAGGATGATATCCAGGTGACTGTAACATTGATAAGCCGAGTTTATGGACTACCTCAGTCCATCCAACTCGAACCCTGGATGATCTTACTAATAGAAAGGATCAGAGGTCATAAAGAAAGGTTTGAATGGGGTTCCATCATCAGTGATAAATTGGTTGAGCAATTGACTGTAATACAACATAACCCCAAGTTCTATATGAGCACATATATAGTATACCTATTGGCAACACAGATAGACTACCCAGGTCTTACCAAGATGGGGAGCATAAATGATCCAAATGCTTGGGCCCACATTGTATACCCACAGTTGATGAAGAGGGAAAATATGCCAGAAGATTGCCCTAATTACAAGATAGTCAACAATGCTTTCATATTTGCAGTCATCCGATCCATTGAGGGTGATTTTGCAAAGAGGATATTAGAAGAGGCAACTACCAAGGTAAGGGCCATCAAGGCCTATTATATACAATTTAAAACATTTACTTACATTCAGGTAGCAGGATCGACCTTAAAACCAAAGAAGCTGCCCAGGTATCCGTCTGACTGGATAATCATTTTGAAGATGGCCAGACAGCTTGCAGATGCCTACGAGCATATAAAGCACAAGAAGAAGCATTGTTGGAATTTTCCTATCTCACTGGGCCCATATACCCTACAAGATATGAAGTTCTGTAAATCCTTGGCCTTAGAATGGGATGACTACCCCCTATAGCTTTACAAGATAGTACAGGCTCGCTTTGACCCCATAGGCACATACAGCCATATTATTGGCAAGTTCTACATTCACGAACCAAGCTTAGAAGATCACTGGATGAACTGTATAGATGACCATGAGGTCAGAATCTGGGATTATTGTAGAATGTCTCTTGCCTTGGCAAAGGAAGTCTTGAAGACCCCAATTCCCCCAAAGGTTTGGGAGTATGATTCAGATGAGGTCCTAGAAGCCATTTATACACTTGACAAGATATATGATAGCCCTATCATGAATGCGGAGATTGATAAGGATGAAAATGATTATATTGATTTCTGGGAAAGACATGTGATGAGAACAATGGAGAAATGGATTAAGAGACACTACAAGATGAGCCTGATACCTGTTAAAACATTGATGGAGCCACCCAAGAAAGTAGATAAACAATGAGGGGAGAAGTCTACCATCCCCAAGTATAAAAAGGCACTGCCTCAGAAGCCAAGGATGGTATATGGTCATGAACGTCCAGTGGAATATGGTTCTAATACAAGGCATAAAAAGACAAGGATGACATGGCAGATAGATCCTCCAGTAGAGGTATCACAACCTCCATCAAGTGAAGGTCCATCCACCTCTGGCCAATCTCCTCCGACCACTGAGAATGGGAAGAAAACATATAAGAGGAAAAGAACTTCTGTATCTCCACGACTGGAAATCGTGCAAGAGGATCCAACAGGAGAAGAAAAGGAAGAAGAGGCACAACTAATTAGGAGGACTAGGTACCAAAGAAGGAGAGAGAAAGAGACTACTAGGAAACATTAGGAGGACCCAAAAGAATAGGATAATCCCTTGGATGCCTTAGGGTCAGACGAGTTTCAAATATCTAACTTTGAATGTCTAGAAGGCTTTTCAGATAAAGGGCAAGATACACTAGGGTATGATATGGGAGCCCCATCCCTCTTTCAAACCCAAGTGACCCTCACTCCACCTCTGACCCAGTTCACCTATCCCTTAGTAAATGTGTCCACTATAGAGGTAAGCTCCAGTTCAGCCCAAGGGCCTGAGACCCAAGATACAGGGGTTGCGCAGAATATAGAAGCAAACAAGGTGGTAGAAGAAAGTTTTGTTTCTACTCCACCACCTCACAACCCTACTCCACCAAATTCTTAGCCACCTCTGATTCCTACTCCACCACCACTGTTCCCAACTCTAACACCGACTCCACTCCCTTCTACTTCTACTTCCCCATTTCTTGTCCTAATACCAACTCCAACACCTGCTCCACCGCCATCATTCCCTTTGCCCTGGTCCACCCTGACCCCCCAAAGGGAAATAAGTGCAAAAGATGTACCACCCTTCAAGACCACACTGGAGGCCATGACTAGTCTTAATTTAGAAATGTTAACCAATTCACCAGAGGATGAAGGCCAGGAGAAAGGAGAAGGTAGAGCAACTGAAGAAGATAAGGTAGAAGAAGAAAAGGGAGAAGGAGAAATACAAGAAGAAGGGATGGATGAAGGAGAAGATGAACAAGGAAAGGTACAGGAGAAAGAGGCATAGGAAGGAGTCACCTAAGGATCTCAAAACTTAGTGCCTATCCTCCATATTGCCCCATATGAGCCAGTGACTGCATCTGGTAAACCTACTTGGTTTACCAAAGAAATCCAGCTTAAGAAAATAACTTATATAGATGAGATAGAAGGGGAAAAAATGAGTGTGGCATCTATAGGGAAAGCCTTCAAACAAATGGAAATCAGTGTGCCCGCAAGGCTAGTATCCTATGTCACCCAAGACACTAGAGGTCACTGGAAGGCACATATAGCAATCCCTCCCATGAGCACTTCTCAAACATCAGCCACTTCAGAAGATTACACATTAAAGGAGGTGGACTTGGGCGAACCTATTAGAGAAGGGAGCAAGACACTGGTAGCCTTGGGTCTTAAGCACACTCTAGGGTTCATGAGTAAAGATGAAGAAACCATAAAATCATTGATGGAACAGAGTGAAGCCTTAAAAAGGTACATTCACAAGGTGGTAGGTCCCATTGACCCAAATTGCTTGGAGGCTTCATTACAGGCCATGTTAGACAAAAGGGCTACACCAGATTTACTGGCAGGATTGAGCCCTTCCTTCATCCAAGCAAGTGCAGATTGGAGGAATGAATTCGAGCAATATGGAGAGAAAGCTATCAGGTTGGTATTCAGGCCATCCAGAAATATCTTGGTTGAGGCTAATTTATTGATTGATCTGGTGGAGAATGAGGGTGTTATGGATTCTAAAATAAGTAAATGGAAAGCCGCATTTTGAGACTTGGAAGTGATCTAGAAACAATGTTTCTAGATTCTAGTCAAAATATATGAGGGGGAGGAACTAGACAACTTTAAGGCACGGATCTAGAAAATAGCCAAGACAATCAAGGTCTACAAAGGTATCTGGCCTCCATAGCAGGAAAGCGCAAGGAAGTCATAGAGTGGATAAAAGAGATGAATGTCATTTTTACAGGGATTGGCCTCAATTTATATAGGGACCAAGACAAACTTACCCTAAGGTTGTCAAAGGAAGTGGTTCACAATTCAGGTATATTCTAGAAGGTGTTAGCACCAAGGAGGCCTTACACCAGATGTTCTATTTGAAAGAAGAAATGGAGAGAATGTCCGAACACAAAGAAGAGATCAAGTTCTTTACTTCTGAATTGACTATCTTCAGAGAGAAGAAGGAACGAAGGGTCACCAAGGTGAAGAGGAAAGAGATAAACTATGAAGAGGTCCAGGATATAGTGCATAGGCTTAGAGTAACCCATCTGGAGGTCTTTCCTGACTAAAACCATAAATTCCGCTCAGCAAGTTGGCAGGACAATTTTCACACTTAGCCATTTTCTCCCAAGGCAAGTTCGGCCTTTTGGCCTTTCGGCTTTCCAAGTTCTTTGGCCTTTTTGGCCTCCCAAATTTTTCAGCCTTTCGGCCTCCAACAAGTTTGAACTTCAGACTCCTCCGAATTTTGTTTTTTAAACACTTAAAATTTTTGGGGCACTAAAAGTTTCAGAGTAGAGGTCGGGGTCTGAAAATCTGGGTGTTTCCAGCGACATCACATTTTTGCACACCAGTTGAACTCCATATCAGATTGATCATCAAATTTAGTTCATTTTGGAGGGACTAAGGGTCCCCTATTAGTCCCCACTGCCAGAAGAGCCTCCAGATGAAGATTCCAAGAAGGACTCCAAGAATCAAGAAGAAGACTCCAAGTTCTTAGAAGAAACCCACCTTCTTTTCTCTTTCTCTTCTTGGCGAGTTTGATCCTCCTTGCATGGGAAAACTGATTGTAAATGGATTCAAGAATCCATGCAAGTTATCTAGTATCAGTTAATAGTAGTTTCCTTTCAGCAAAGCTTTAGTTTTAGCTTATATTCATTAATTTAGATTCTTTGATGCCTTAATTTCAGAATTTAGAGTAGTAGATCAGAAGCTCTATATATTGTAATAAAAAATCAATGTAAAGGGTGGAATTATTAATGCAATAAAGATTTACATTTGGTGTTTCATTCGTGGTGTGTGAATTGCTGCTACCATGATAGATTATTGAATGTATGCTTGCATTATTCAATATTTTCAAAGAGCCTCTTGTTTATTGTGCTTCGAATTCGCGTTTCTTTAGTTGGAGTTTTCTATTGTTTGCTTACCTTGTTGTGACGAATGCGTGGAAGAGATCATCTTTGGGCTTAACGATAAATCTATCTTGTGGGTGTGCACATCTTGGTGGCTTCATGATTTGAGAGATTTTGAATATCTTACACGAGTGAATGTACCTCCTCTCCAAATGCTTGCATCCATGGGGTAGTGAATTGTGACTTTGTCTGATTCGTGCTTCATGGGTTTGATCCAAATATCCCCATCATTCAATTCGCAAGGAAGAGTTTATAGTGATTTATTTCTGTAGGATTTCATTTTCAGTAAAAAAAATTTTATTTCTCGTTACTCTACTCTCTACTACATCCTGTCTTCAATTCTGAAAATCAACATCTTGGAAAATACAAAATTGTATTTTATTTACAGCACCCATATATGTTAAAATGGAAAATACCAAAAAGAACTAAAGTATTTTGCAGTTTGATGTCTTAAACATACCAGTAAAGGCCTCCTCGTGAACATTCACATTTATCTTCAACTGAGTAACCAAGCAAGTTGTGACCCAACCCCGAAGAACCTTGGGAATAACTTCGTTATTCTTTCAAGAGAGGAAATTGAATCTTGAGATCCTAGCAAGTTGGCTTGTGTCAAAACAACGCTCAACACCAAGCATCCAATATATAAAGTAAACTTGAAATTGTAGTGTCATATATTATATCCCCTTACAATTTCACACTCTTTTTTGGCCCTTGCTTTTGTGTGCCTTATTTTGGGTCATTTCAAACCTATTTGGGCATTATGAAATCATATTATTGTCATAGGTCAAGATTGAGACAAGATCCTATGTCTTTGATCCTAGTACCTTTCCCTTATAATTTTTATTTCCTTTCTAAGTAAACTATAGTGCCTAGTGCCCTAGTCCCATTGGAATATGGTGCCTAGTGCCCTAGTTCCTCCAAAAGGGGCCCAAATTTGAATGTGTAAAAGTGCCAGTTCCTACCATTTGTGATCCAATCATGATACTTTCATTTAATTATTAGAAGTTGGCCTAAATTTAGAAATACCTTGAGAAGCCCATACAAGTGTGAAGTGTCCAACATATCCCTCAAGATTAATGAAATGGATTAACAACCTCCTATGAGATCCTTAACTGGGATGATAGTGGTTTCGTAAATAGATGCATCTTTTGGAAAAAATGACTAGCTCAACTCCCCACAAGTGGTATCAGAGCCAAGTCATAGGTTTGAATCCCCTCGAGTAACGCTAAGAGGAGATTGTGAGTAAGTGTCTAACATGTCCCTTCAGGATTCATGACATGGTTTAACAATCTCCTGTGAGATCCTTAACTAGGATGACAACAATTTTCTAAATTATGCATCTTTTGGGAGAAATAACCAACTCAATTCCCTGCAATAAGGAAATAATATATCATCCACAAAGTCTAATTCATTATATCACCCCAATTCAAGAGCATGTTTGTGTACAAAGGGCATCAAGGTACTGTACAATAAGAAAAATATGGATACATGTGGAAATAGATAAATAAGGGGTTCAATCATATTTCCTATTGTACAATGTATCTTCAAGTAAGTTTTCATGATTTATTTTGCTATGATTTTTCATGTTATGACATTAAAAAGTGGAGCACTTGTCTAAAGAACATTGCATGACTACCATTATTAATCATAAGGTATAATCTCACCAATTCATCAATTCATTTATCATTTAGCCTCTACCTTACCATGGGTAAGCTCTTTTTTACATCATCAATTTTTTGTGGAGGTGAGAATACCAATACGAAAGTTGTATAATTTTATAGAGTAGAATAAGACACATAATTCTAAACTTTGAATGGGTAAAAATTCATAAGCTAATTCACCCAGCTTTAGTGTCCAACACTTTTGCCGGAATATTGGGGAGATGATCTACAAGGTCTTCTAATTCAAAATTTAGAACCTTCAATTGTTGAAATTACCTTCTGGACTAGTTCAACCAACTACGTTATCCGACACTTTTTGCCCCTGATTTTAGCTACAATTTCTTTATACATCCCATTTCCAGATCTTCCCTTTTGTGTTGATTTATAATTTTTTATATTTTTATTTATGCTAAATCTTTTCAATTTAATTTTTTCTTCATTTAAAGTAGCTATTTTACATACATTGCACAATCTCAATTCCATTGCAACAAAGGAACATCAATCAGAGTGCTAAAGTCTCCTATTAGTATTGTAGTTGAGTCCATTCATGTTCCAATGATATGCCATGGAGATTTGAGATCTTAGTTTACATTCATATGCTAGGATCTCATTTTGAACTTATTATTTTAGTGAACCTAAATTATGTAATGAATGCACTACATCAGATTTTTGGTTTCAAATCTAATTTTACATGATTTTTTTATAGATTTAGAAGCATTCATTTCTAGATTTCATTGCTTACGTACTCCCATTGCTTAATTAATCACATCTTTTCTATCACATAATTAGTTAATACTTTGCATATGTTATGGTTTAGAAAGAAAGATTGTTTCATTACATATATCATTATCTGTTCAATTGAATAGACATCATAGATTTTTTTTTTAAATTCTATTCATTTTGAAATATATTTTTTGGGTTTCTACCCAAACCCCATTCCATGCCATAAAATTTGGGATAAAATGATGACCTTTGACTAACTTGTCTTTGCATTGTGTTTTTCTTAGTAGTGCTACAATGAATAAATATAATGCATGTGATGGTGCCTTATCCTCTCTCATATCGCCTTACACTTATCCCAAGGTTTCTCTCACCAATGAGGATATTTTGGTGAAATAACAAATTGTCACTACTTCTCTCAATGATCTCTCTCTTGAAGATGAAGTAGTAAGGAATGATGTTGATTCATCTCCTAAAATAGTTCTCCGTAAGAATAATTTGGCACAAGAAGATAATTTCATTGACACTTCCCTTAATACCAATTTACCTTCTATTCACTACAATGCTATCTCTTCTAGAGATGAAGCATTTATGAATCATCATCCCACCCATGATGACATTATAGTGAAAGAGGATGATACCATTAAGACTTCCCTTAGTGACACATAACCTACTATTTATTTTAATGAAATCTCTTCTAGAGATAAAGTGTCAACGATTCATGATTGTCCCTCTTCAAAAATTTGTCCTACTCATGAGGATATTTTGGTGCTAGAGGAGGATATCCCTAGCAACATTTTTAATTCTCTCTTTGTAAAGATGAAACTTTGGTGAACAAAGAGAAAAATCATAGGCAAGTTGAAGCCATGTGAAATCTTAAATTATTGTCCATCTTTTTTCAAGATACCCCAGAACCTCCCAAAAAAATGTTCTAGTTCTAAAAGGTGTTAAGAATCCAACTAGGCCTCCCATTTATTTCTTAAAATTTACAAAAATGCTCACTACAATATGAACCAACAAGTATCAAAACAACCTCGTTATCATGTAGTGTCTCACACATATAATAGTCAAACTAACAAACAAGATTCAAATATCCTTCCTACTTATCAACCTTTTCTTCTTCGACCCCATCCTCTTTCAAAATATGTTGGTAAGGAGTATGATCTTGTTGGGAAGCTTCATGCTAGCCTAGCTCAGATATCCTCTAGGATTTTATTGATAAGCTTAACCTACATTCCATAGGATGCTCTAAAAAGCCCTACAAAAGGTACTAGTTGTCTCACCTTCTGCTAGATTGAATGATGTATTTGCCTTGTTTGATTATATGCATACAAAGATGAATATTTTATGTTCAAACAAGATGAGTTACTACCTTTGGAAGTTCAAAATAAATGTGGTCCTCTCATGATTATTGTTCTCATCAATGGTATTGTAATAATATGTATCCTAGTTGATAATGGATCATGTCTTGATGTTTGTAGCATTGACTTGTTACATCAAATAATTATGGATATCTCTCACATTCAAATTAATTCTCTGTCTATTGGTGGCATTAACAATGTTGGCAGACAATTGTTAGGTACAAATACATTTCCTATTAAAGTAGGCCACGTGATTGTACCCACACTTATCCATGTCTTTCATGATACTCTCACATATAAACTTCTTCTAGGTAGACCATAGAATCATGCTACAAAATAGTCCCTTCTACTCTTCATCACAAACTTATACTCTTTTATTATAAAAATATTTACACTCTAGAAGGTGATAAAGATTTTTATAGTGGTTTCCAAAAATTAGGATCTATAATTTCCCTTAACATTATGGTTTGATATACAACACTACCTCCTATCGATGATGGTTTCTTAGAAGATGTTTGGGGCTCATTAGAATATACACCCTCCTTTGTAGAGAATATAAAGTCCCCAAATTTAAAATGAAACCTTGAAGGAGCCTAGTGTGTCATTTTTCCAAGCTACTTATAAACTCATCTCGACTTATTTTTATAACACATGTCTTGGTAATGATCATAACTATTTTGAATTCAACTTGTATGGTCCAATTGAATCTAAGAGTGAGCCCTCTCTTAAGAACATTTCAACGCTCACAAAGATAAAAAATTTGATTTGGAAAATATTATGGATTTGGTTTTAAAATCCTTTCTAAACATGGATACAATGGACATGGAAGTATTGACGCTCGTGAGAAATCTACACCCCACTTTTTTAAAGATTGTTTAGGTTTCCAACCTCCTCCTTTGTCTGCATCTCCTCCTTCACTCTCTAATACATATATCCTCTTCTCCTAGATTTTCATCCAAATAAGAGTGTGTTTTTTTATCACTTTGTAAAGCCAACTTCATTACTCTCCCTTGGCCAAAACAAAGTAAAAATGTAGACAAAATCATGAAATTCTTATGTTTTCATGTATTGTCAAATGCAAGGCCATTCCAGTAATGAATATAAATCCTTGAATTGTTAAAATTCAAAAATTATAATATTTGGTATCATTCTAATAACAAGTGATATTGAGTTACAACTTTCTTTTGTCCCTCCTAAATAACACTTATTTTTATTATGTTAGTCCTCACTATGTGAAACTTGTAGCTAATCTTATGGGGGCTCATTCTTACTCATCGTGACACAATTTAATGTTTCATCATACTTGGGTACTAATATAATAGCCTAATTATTCTTGTCTCTATACTAGACATCAAGAAAAACTTTCAAACTGTTATCTTTCATTAGGATTCACTTTTCCTTTGTTGAGTTGTATTGTTTATAATGTTTTTCCTTTCTTGCATATAATTGTATGTCCTTAGTTAGGATCTTATCCTTTCTTAGAGGTGGGTATCCTTGCTTAAGACCTCCTTTCTTGAAAAGTTTATATATTTTTAAAAATATCTTTTTGTTGGTGTTGAAAGTGTGTGATCCTTCATCAAGAATCCCCTCTCCTCAACAATTGGGAAGATGTGTAATGTTGATCTTCTTCCCCTTTTAGTGCTAAAGATATCATCTTTGTTTGAATATGTTCTTTTTTATGGAGATAGATATATTTGGAAAACTATTTCTTCCTCCCCCTTTGATATTCGTAGATCCTTTTTAAGGATCCCTTTACACTTTTTGCAAGATATCTCCTTTACAACTATCAGTTCCTTACTTGAATTTTTGAATCCTTTATACTTGAATCTTCTTCCTAGCTTGGAATGCATGCATCTTTGTTAAGTATATCTCTTTGGTGTTGGAGGTGTTTTATCCTTAACATGGATATCTATAATCCTTAAGAGATCAACATATAAACATGTTTACATATAAAGAGGGGCATAAGAGGTATCCTCATTTCTTGTATTCATTCATTTATGTGTCCTCGAAGCAATGATATTGTGTCATGTAACCCCCCCTGAGGTGTGGTTATCAATCTATCTCTAGAAATTTACATGATATTTAACCTAACATTTTTGATCATCTAGCATATCATGACTTACTATTTTGATCCCCTTCACAATAGTATTTTATGCTTTCTCAGGCACTGGTCTTCTATCATAGTAAGGTTTGCTATTCTAATCATTGTTATCACTCTTTTCTCCTTGAGCATTGGTCATCTAACATAACACAGTTTGTTAGTATGATTTGTGTTGTTGGTTAGCTAACATAGTAGAGTTTTATAGTGCACAATTTGTTTCACTACATGGATCACACAACATATTGTCCAGTGGAATTTATTCCTTTTTAATTGATCACCTAGCATAACACAACTTGTTAGCTAGTAGAATCCATGACAGAATCATGAATCACCCTTGACATTACACACCTTGTTGACTAGTGAAATTCCTGATTTCTCAATAGATCATTGTCTCGTAAATTGGTGTATGCTCTTGTCTCTTTCTATTGGCCCATTTGTGCTCTTGCAATAACATTCTGAGAATGATATTAGCGGTTGATATATTTTTGGACATCGAGGTCTATTCAACTAGTTTTCATGGAACCTTTTATTTGCTTTAGTACTAACATTATTTTCTTTGTGTATATTTGGATTTATTCCATGGATTAAATAAGATTAAAAGATTGGGATCTTAATCATCCCTCAACACAATGTCATCCTATCCCTAGTTTGTCTTGATCTTAGTTTGTCTATCTCTTCATCTCTACTTTACCACAAGTATAAGTGTAAGTTCACACTTGTACTAAAGTGGGGGCTAAATGTAGAATTTTAAATTATAACCCCTTAAAATTTCACTCTTTTTGGTTCTTGATTTAGTGTGTATCCTTATGGGTCATTTCAATCCTATTTGGGCCTTGTTCTATCATAGTGTTTTCATATGTCAAGTTTTAGACCATATCATATGTCCTAGGTCATGGTACATTGCACTTCCCTTTTTAGTCCCTTTTTGAATGGACTATTGCACCTAGAATCCTAGTCCTAGTGGAATATGGTGCCCGATCTCCCAATACCTCTAAAAGGGGCCTAAATTTGAACATGTGTAAGTGTTAGCTCCTGACATTTGTGATCTAAGCTTGACATTTTCATTTGACTATTTGAAGTCGGCCTAAATTGGAAAATACATTGGAAACATTATATAAGGCAATTATTTATCATTCACAAAGTCCAATTCATTCTATCAGCCCAATTAAAGAGTCCTAATCATTCAATAGAAGATTTGAGTACGAGGAGCATCAAGATATGATAAATTATCTTCAAGTATGTTTTCATGACTGATTTTGTTATGATTTGTCATGTTATTGCATGAACATGTGGAAGAATTTTATAGGCAGCAGTGTGTCATCTCCATTACCAATCCTTAGGTATAATATTGTCAATTCAATATTTTATTTTAAGATATGTATATATATATGTGTGTGTGTGTGTGTGTGTGTGTGTGTGTGTGTGTGTGGAAGGGGGGGTGATATGGAAATGTGTGTTCTCCTAATCCAAGAAAAGGAGATCCCAATTGATTAATCGAAAGGAGACGATCAATGCAAAAAGGAATCAACTAGTTATGGATAAAGAGGGAAAGGGGGATATAATTTATTGATTATAAAGTAAATCAATAGATCTGAATTGCTTAAAACCTTAATTGAAATGAAACATTTATCTTGGAAGGTAGCAGATCTGGAAATACCTATTTTCTAATGACCGTATTGAGTTTCGGGGAATTCTACACTCGGATCTGGAACAAAAACACAAAGACAAAGAAAACCCAGAAATATTTTTCTTTTCTGAGTTAGGTTGACCTTGACCCAAATGTGGGGGCACAATTGTACCCCTTTATGTCAATCTTGACCTTTCGACGGAAATTTTGTTCGCGGATCCTAAAATTTGGCCAAAAAGGGTATCCGAATCTGCTCTGCAACTTGCTGTCCTGTACCTATACCTGCAAGAAAATGGTTTTTTTTGTTGGGGAAGGGGTTTGCCTTAGTCAAACCCCAATTTAGGAATCAACCTTGAAATCAATAATTGAAATGGAGAATTCTAGCAAGTAGTAGAAGTAGATCTAACAACGAAGCTATGATATTCAGTAGATGTGCAATTGTATTTCGAATGTAAACAAGTAATGTTAATATGAAATCTTGGACTCAACATTATAAATCATAAATGTAAATCAAAACCTCCATGATTGAATGCTTGGAATCCACCTTGAAGGAAGAATGAATGACTCTTGAAGATGCACAAAAGGATCTTGAAGGAAGATCGCACCACCATGATGGATAGATCTAGGGTTTGAATGATGAATCTTGAATGCTTGAACCAAATCCCTTTAAAGGCTTGAATGCTTGAATCCTTGATCTTCAATGGGGAACTTGAAATGCTTGAGAAGAAGAATTGAAAACCTTAATTGAACACTTGGAATATTGAAAGCATGTAGAAAGATTATGCGTAGATGAGATGATCCTGTCTGTGTGTCTTACAAAATGAGAGGAGAAATGATTCCTTATATACAAGTCTAGGGCACAAACTTATAGAGAGGCCAACATAGGAGAATTAAATTTCAATTAGGCATATACCCCTAGAAGTGGACCAATATTAAATATATTTTAATATTCATTACTTCGGAACCTGAAACAGCTGACTCAGAAGCGGGAATATGAACTTTTGAGTGTCCCCCGACAGTCGAAAAACTTTCCAATTGAAAAGGGGGACCTGGGTTAAGGTCAAGGTCGACCCTGACCTAGGTCAGGGTTGATTTTGACCTTGACCTAGGTCAAGGTCAAGGTCATGAAGACATTATTTTTCCATTAGTATACAAAAGGAAAATAGTTTATGAACCTTCGGTAAACATACACCAAAAGACATACTTTTAGGAACACCAAAAGTATAGATATCAGAGATCACTGAATGTGTTAAGTTCAAGAGACACCCGAAAGATAAAGTGGAACCCGACATGAGGAAACCAACAGAGGAACCTGATGAGTAGATACAATGCATTCCAAGAGAACAGGCACAGTGCAAACCAAAAGAAAAAAAATAGTGCAACTCGAAAGACAATAAAACTGATTTCAGAGCAAACCGAGCATCAAACATCAAAAGTCAGTTACATCCCAGAAAAAGTGGATCTGACGTCCACGCCAGATAAAACACTCATATTCTATTTATAGATTTTTTTTTTGTTTTAAAACCATTACTTAAGGGACAATATCCATTATTGTAATTGTTTTAATCAGTCTAACTGATTAAAAACATGCAGACTAGGAGATCAAGGTAAAGTTGTAAACCTGTTATCATAGAGTTAAGTTTGTTTTACGTGAAACTTAGCTAGGTCAATCTATCTTATAAATAGATGTTGTAATCATTATAAATAAATGAGGAGAGGATGAATGTAGCCAACAAACACATCTATGGATCTGACTGAGAGTTTCAAGAACCAGAACAACAAAAGATGAAATTAGTTATCAAGAACCAAGAACAGAGGCTACCGAGCAACAAAGGTATTATCAATCACTTTAGGTGATACATATATAAATGTAATATTAAATGGATCTATAATCAGCAATAGTAGATTGCATACACTCAGGTCAAATGAGTAATTTGCTTACATTCTAACAAGTGAAGCAAAAGTAAAAATCCTTTCAAGGAAGGTGGATTTAACAATCCTTTGTAAATATCTTAACTGAGTGCACACTAAAAAGTGTTGCAAAAGATCTTAACATAGTAGAATTTAATAGTTCTCCACATGATACTCCTAATAGGGTAGATCATTAGAAGTGATCAAATTGTAAGCTTTAACTGGCCCCTTCCAATCTGCAGATAGTGAAGATTTTATGGGTGCCATCCCGACCATAGTTTTTACCTTCTTACAGAGGTTTTCTGCGATATCATATCATGTGTTATGATTCAATTACTTTCATGAATGTTTCTATGAATGTTTACATGTTTGATTAAGTTAAAGAATTGATATGTCTTACACAAATATAGTATAGAACAGATGGTTGGATAAACAACTAATTACATAAAGGTTAAAGGATAAAAGAGATAAAAGTTTTAGAGGTACTGATTCACCCTTGCCCTCTCAGTACACACTTCCCATTATTTACAACAATTGGTATCAAAGCTAGAACTCTTATTTGGAGAGATTAAAGACTTAAGAGAAAAGATCATACAATGGAGAAGTACAAACTTGGAAAAAGTATTGAGAATCAGAAGCTAGAAATTCAGATCTTCTATGAGGAGTATAAAGAAGCTAGAATCAAGATGAGACAACTGTTAGATGAAAGAAAGATTATGGCATCTCGTTGTAATGAGATATATTACCAAGAGGAAGAGATGCCAGATCTATTTGAGTCTTCAGGATCTACTACAAGCAAAGCATCAAATAGATCAGAAGAAAGCATCACATGCTTAAATGAAATCAATCAACATCTGGCTGGACAAGTGAAATCTCTGCAAATTGGTCAAGAGACATAGATGGTAAGAATGATTGATGTCATGAATAATGCTAGACTAGATATTGATGATTGAAGAAAGATTACTGAAAAACTACAAGAAAAATAATCTGGAATACAGGGACTTTTAGAACATCATCATGAGATTACAAATCAGATTATCCTTATGAGTCAAGAGGAAAACATAATGAATGTTGAATTCATTGAAAGGATAGAATCTATCGGTGAGCTAAGGGAAGAAAATGAAAAGTTGAAACAAGAACTCAAAATTCAGCAGCAACACAATGAGATAATCAAGAGAGCTGAAGAAAGCAATAAAAGAATGGATGATTTTCCTGATGGACAAAGGAGAGACAACAACAACACTGGACTAGGCTATACCGAAAATGGTGAATCACCCAATCAAGCTGATCAAAAGAATGTCTATGCAAATCCAAGACCAAGAAAGATGACATGAAATCACTGTGGAAAGCAGGGATACACATCAAATGTATGCAGGAGCAAAATGAAAGGTATTCCTAACCCCACATCTTCATTCATAGGATTCTATTATAAATGTAACAAGAAAGGACATAAAGCATATGAATGTAAGTCTAAGATGAAACGAACAAAGAAGGAAAGCTACATGGACAAATAATTTCCTACTTTCAAAATGCATGCGCACACTACTCTTGAATGTTGGAAGAAGAAAATGCAAGCATGGAAGCCTAAAGGTCAAGATTCTGCCTATCAACTAAAAAGAGTTGGTAACCAGTATGTATGGGATTACAATACTTGGAAAAATTGTACAGCATGTGGAAGATTTGGCCACATTGATGCAAATTGTATAAGACAATGGTTAAGAAATCCTAGAGGATGGACTAACCTCGGAATGACATGTTTACACTATCATAAAGTTAGTCATCTCAAGAAAGACTGCAGAGACCGAATGATAGAGACCAACACCTTTGCCAATGGAAACACCATTGAAGACATCAGGAAGATGAGAAACAAAATGTGGAGAAAAGCTATAAACAATGATGAATCTAGACCAAGCAATGCAATTGGTGACACCCTATCCAATGGATCTGGTTACATCACCACCCCGACCTAAGTAGAACAAGTAAGTATGTAACTGCATTACACCAAGTTATATTTTACATCAGTTCCAATCATACATAGTTAAAATGCCAAATTAGCATGATTATAGATGCACTATGGTATTACAATTATGTGAAAACTATTCCAGCGGTTAATACATACTGAAATGCATTGGTATACATTCAAAGCTGAATTGTCTGCACTTACCAAGAACTGTCGATTAACATGTAAAAGCTAAAGTTGCTAGTGTAAATCGAGATCTGTTGGTAATCATATGAGCTGAAAAAGTTGTCTTTGCTACAACAAAACTCGTCGGTGAAAGTAACAAGTTAGACGACTGCCCCGAAGCATCGCGTGGTCACCGAGAGGGAAGTTAGTGTATCAGTCAACGACTCTGTCTTCATACACCGAGGAGTGGTTGAGCATTAATGAATCAACCTAGGGAAAAGTCTATAAATAGACGCCAAAAGAGTTTCATTTCTCACCTACAATTTGAGTGAAGTGACCAGAGCGAAAATAAAGCTAGAAGCGACAACATTGAAGAGCGACTCCATCCCATTACAAAGCACTCCAAGAAGATCAGTTACAACTATAGAGGTTGAAGTAAGTACTAAGTATAACTGAGAACTCTATTTATCTTTTACGAAAAGCCCTAAATTTTAGAAATAATGGCCACGACATCAAGAACCACTAAGTTGAAGAGCATCAAGAAGGATAAGGTCAATCTTGTCAAGAAATCTACCTTTTTAGAACCACATTACAAGATATGCATAGAGGTTGCATCATAACCCAAAAATGCTGGAACATTATCATGAATACCAGCTAGGGTTTTTCTTGTCGAAGACATGCGGGCATACATTCACTGCAAGATTGCAGAAATTGGCAACCTGGAGGTTGAACAAGATTTTATGAAGCTATGCAAAGATGATGGAACTATTAAAGATGAGCACAAGCACATCAAAGTGAAAGGGCTCACAAATTCCCTATGGTTCCCGGACCTGTTTAAGACCGAGTGGATTCAGTTAGTATTGAGAAGGATCCATAATCATAAGCTATGGTTGGATGAGCCTAAACCAATAACCTGAGATGTTATTCATGCAGTCATTGGTTATCCTATAACTGATAAGGTAAAGGCATTAAAACACCCGCCCAAGGATGAAATTGAAAAGAATACATGACCTACATGGGATGGAAGAGGACTAAGAGTATCCACCATCACCGATGATGAAATGAAATTTGGAGCATGTGTCCTAGGATACAAGTTCTTTCAAGCTAGCAGGATGAACAACATAGCATTCGGAGTAGTGGATACAACATATAAGATTGTAAAGAAAGGAACTTAGCTGGATCTATCATAACTTCTACTCAAGCAGCTAGAAGAGAACCTAAAGACAACCGAGAATGCAAAATCAAATTCATGTAAGTTTGGTTCACTTATCATGTGCATATTATTTTACTTCCAAGAATCCTTTCCATCAATAGGAGATGTAAAATGGGATACAACTAGACTAGTCACCATACAGATCAGTGAGTTTATAAAATCACTGGGAGACAATTTTGAGTCAGTTATGGATGAGTATTTTGATGGGTTCAAGGAAAGAATGGAGAAAAGAGTAAGGATCTTTGAGCAATTAATTGAGAAATTCAAGAATGATATATGTTTCATGGTAGGTCCACAGATTTCACATACATCAAGTCTGATGTACAAAGAACAACATGGCTACAACCACTTGACTATGAAGTGAACATAGATCAAGCATCCAATGCAATTGATGCATTAATTAATGAGCCATTAGATAAATCACAACCCAAGTTTTGCACCTATGAAGAAGCCAAAGAAAGAATCAAAACTAGCTTGGTTGTGAAACAAATAGACAGGAAGAAGGATAAAATGATCAAGAAATTGAAGAAAAGGTTGTCGGTTATAGGAAGAAAGAAAACATATAGAAGAAACCAAAGGACAGTCAACCATTGGTGAAGCTGAGAAGGAAAGTGACTCTGATTCTACAGAGTCAGATACACCATTACCTACACCAGCTAAGAAGCCTAGAACTGTAGATGCTACAAGGAAAAGAATTCAAATAGCTAAGGACACAAGTCCTTCACCTTTGAAGAAAGGTCAAGTAAGGACCTACAAGAGGAAACCTCCAACACAGAAAAGAGGGGCTATTTTCTGCTTCTTTTCGTCCTTATTTTGAGCGATGGCTGGTCTTCCGGGTGTTGAGCATATATCTGATCGAGTCCGACAGTACCGTCGACCTGCTGGCTCCGGACGCCCGGTGAGTATCCTTGGTTTGCGTATCATTTATAGCGGTATTTTTGCATTTTAAAATTTGTACTTTTCCCTGAAAAACTTAACTGTGCCGCACTCGCTCGCGGTTTTGCCACAATTTGGAAAGAATGCTGCAATTGACGGTTTTGTGCCGCACTTGATAAAACCGAAGTTGAGAGCCTACCATGTGCTTAAAGGTCATCTAATCGACCTAGATAGAAAGAGTGAAGCCGAATGGAGGAAAATAATTGATATTACTAAAAAGGATACAAGTCCCGAGCCACAGAGAGCTCTTAATGAGAATCAAGAGTCCAAGGATGATCAGGCTACTAAGAGCACTGAACCAATTATAATCAAAGATGTAGAATTGGACAAAGAGGAAATGGACACCATAGGAAAAAAAGATATGGATGTTGTAGATGAGACATGGACATACACCACTATGGACAACACAATCATTGACATCATCGATGACCATGCAGATGAAATTCAAAAAGATGAAGATGCCACTGTTACCAAGGACTAGACCGAAGAATATGACACTACATTTGATGCTACACAGGTGAACATACCGGGCAACATGCCAATATAGATGGAAGCCATCAATACACTCCAAGAAAAGGAGAAAACACCTACCAAAGATGAAATCATACCCAAAGACAAGGGTGATGCAGAACAAAAGGATGCATCTGAAGAAGAAAAAGACACATCTAAAGAATCGAAAGATACTAATGTTAGTAATAACTGAGAGGGGGGGGTGAATCAATGGCCTCAAAAATTTATCCTTTAAACTTTAATCCACCAATCAATACACCTCAAATTATTGAGTCCCTACAAGATGCATGCCTTGAAATACTTGAAATAATTAACTATCTGTTGGTTTACCTTGTCTGTCCTTATTCTCCTTGATTACCGATAAGCAGTAAAACTTATTTACCGATACTCAGTAAATATGTAGAGTATACCAATCAATCTAGAAATGCATATGTGAAATGTAAAACAATAAAGTAATAAACCATACACACATAGCACATGGATTTTAACGTGGAAACCTTGTTAAGGGAAAAAAACACTGGGACCGGTACCCCAAATTTTCACTCTTCTGAAGTGAGCCCTATTAGGAGCCAACCTTGTTAAAGGTTACAAACACACTGTTAAGTGCGACCTTGTTAGAGGATTTTTATACATAGGTTGTCA
>MU226434.1:517133-552779 GCA_018584345.1 Thuja plicata
CTGTATTCCTTTTCTGCCTTTTTCCAGTTTGTTTTCACACTTCATTTTAGATATGCTTTCTTCATGGTCTATTGAGTAAAGTTTAATAAAGGAATATAATATGACAGTTGAATCCAAGTAAAAAAAAATTTAAAAAAAAAAATAAAAATAAAAAAAATAACATTGGTCAAAATTTCGACCAATGCAATGGTTTATATCCACCAAAGCTTTGGTCGCAATTTCGACCAATACCTCGGTGGAAAGCAAAACATACATGTCAGAATCTGTGGAACAGGTGGTCGAAATTTTGACCAAATATTGGTCGGAAGTTTCCACCAAATATTGGTCGAAATTTTGACCATATATTGGTCGAAAGTTTCCACCAAATATTAGTCGAAATTTTGACCGTATATTGGTCGGAAGTTTCGACGGCTATTTCTATCAAATTGAGAAAGAGCTATAGTTAAAATTTCGACCTCTATGTTCGTCGAAATTGCGACCAATAAAAAAAACGTCAAAATTTCGACAAAAAAAGACCGACGAAAGGTTTGGTCAAAGTTTGGTCGTGCATTCGACCAATTACTGTCGAAATTTCGACCAATTTTTGTCGAAATTTGAGCTCAAATGTACTAGTGGCAGAATATACCAATCAATCCAGAAATGCATATGTGAAATGTAAAACAATAAAGTAATAAACCATACACACATAACGCATGGATTTTAACATAGAAACCCTGTTAAGGGAAAAAACCACTGGGATCGGTAACCCAAATTTTCACTCTTTTAAAGTGAGCCCTGTTAGGAGCCAACCCTGTTAAAGGTTACAAACACACTGTTAAGTGCGACCTTGTTAGAGGATTTTTATACATAGGTTGTCACTTAGTATTTGGCATCTATTTTGCTACCATCCTTGGATCAGCCTCCTTCTTAGAATGTCAATAGGCTTTAGGAAAATCTTGCTACCATCCTTGAATCAACCTTCTTCTTAGGCTATCAATAGGCTTTATGAAAATTCAATGCTACTTTCATGAATCAACCTTTTTGGCAATCTGTTAGGATATACCTCAATTATAGAAGACAGTTAAGTCCTGCTCTGTTAAGAGACTTGATGCTTCAATGGTTAAATTGAAACATTATGACCTATTTCTAATGCAACTTGACTTGCATATTTTCAGATCTATTTAAGTACAATACCTCTCTGATCAATGTATCAATTCAATTCTTTGTGCTCCACACTTTCTTCTCTATGACGATGTGCTTCACTATTCGTCGGTGTCTGCAGAATTCCTTTGCTCTCCTTTAGCTTGATTGATCAAGACTGTATGAAGTTATCCTTCATCAGTTTCTCTTCAGCATCCTTTTTCTTTTCACACTCCTTTCGTGTATCTGATGGCTTGCAGAAATGAATTATGCTTGTCTCTTATATAGACATGATATTCCTTAATTCTTGATTCTTGGCATGAAAAAAAATCTAGCCAATTTGTTTTACAGCTTTAACTCCTCATTTATCTCATAGTTATCTTCTTGCCAAATGTATAAATCTTCTTTAAATCAATTACTTAACTGTGGTCAAATAAAACAAATAAAACAACTAGTTAAGTCTATCCTTAAGCTCTGCCAACTAGATATTTTGTCATTTTCTGAACTCTCTATTCTGTCAGTCAATTCTGCAGTTCATCATAGGTGACAACTGCCAGTTCCATCGGTGTAACTCCGGTTAGCTTCAGGATCTCCATCCGTTGGGCAACACTGTCTCCTGTTCGTTGGGCATCCTGTGATTCTGTTTCATCGAGAAACACTGTCTTCTGCTCATCGGGTATCACTGTGACCTTTTTCTCTATCTTTACTAATGGTGTGCACTCCGTCGGTGTTGTCTGTCACTTAGTGAATACTTGAATTTTATGCATTGCTGAAAGCATAATCATTGTTCCATTGATTATGTGAAGTCTTTTGCATTATGTAGATGACTGTATCGATGATATCAAGTTGACATTAATGACAATACAAACCATTAACTAACTTAATGTTTTGCATCATCTTCAACTTAACATTATCAAATATTTAATCAGTTACATGCCATCAACTACTGATGCACAGCAAGACAAATCTGCTGATTAGAAAAGTGAAGAAGAGCATCAAGCAAAGGATGGAGAGAAGAAAGAAAAAAGTGAAGAAGAAAATAAAGAAGATACACTGGAGAATACAGAAGAAAAATCTATAGATACACCCAAGGTTAATGAGGATACATCTTCACCTAACTGACAGGTTGACACCGAGCAGAAGGTAAAATAAAATATACCTACCAACCCTTCACCGAGCACTTTAGAGAAGACAAATGAACTAGCACTAGTAGTTCACACATCTGCATCCAGAGAAATCTTAAAGAAGAAAAAGAATAAGAATAAGAATCCAGTTACTTTGGATGAAATTATTGAGATTCTAGTATGCGATCCTAGAACATTGGATCCAATTGAACTAACAAAGTATGCATGACTTTGTGAGAGAAAAGCTATCCAGGATAAGCTTAGGAAAGAAACAACAGAAACAAAGGTACTTGAAACAACAAAAGACATACTGCAATAGATAGTACCTAACAATAACATTGATCAAGATACTCCTATACTTGATCAATTGGCCATTCTCATAGAAACTATCACATCTCAGAATGTAGATGCTGAAAAGGCAATTGAAGAGCGAGGAGAATAGAAATTCCAATTTAAACTAGCAGAGAAAATCAACCAAGAAGTGGTAGAGAACAAGGTGAAGCTGTCTGAAATTGTAAGTACTTTGGACCCCATTATTTCAGAAGCTATAATCTTAATCCAAAATTTATGCACTTTAGATCAACTCACTAAGGAGTATAGTGATAAGATAGCACAAATCAATGTTGATCTACAAGCAAGTGCACAAGGTCTCACTAACAGTTAAGATCCAATCAAATTGCACTATGAACAACTAAAGCAAGCAATAAAGTTGAGACAAGACATTCAAAATGCAGAATCAAAGTTTAGAGACGAGGTAATCAAGCTCCAAGCTCTAATCTTACCCAATCTCACAATACTGCAACAACACATGATACTGGCAAGAACACTAATTGCCACCCCAGAAATATCTGTCCTAGACAACATTTATGATATGTATGCCAAAATTTCATTAGAAGACATGGATCTGGAACACCTTAAAGAGAAATGGGAACAAATGATGGAAGAAATGACAAACTCTCATTCCCACATTTTGGACAATTTGTAAGTTACACATTTTTGCCAAAATTTTGACAACTTGTAAGTTGTACATCTTTGTCCTTACTATCAAAAAAGGGGCAAATGATATGTTCATATATCATAAGGTGAAAAGGAGAAATAAAGAAAGGCAAGTATAAGTATACATGTACTTATATATATACTATAATGCATACAGTTAGGGGGAGTCATATAAAGACAAGATATATACATGGTGTACATACTAAACATTTTATTATTCATGCACATATCAGTTTTTGATACTAATGTCAAAGGGGGAGATTGAAGACATTATTTTTCCATTAGTATACAAAAGGAAAATAGTTTTTGAATCTTCGGTAAACCTACACCGAAAGACAACCTTTCAGGTTCACTCAAAGTACAGATATCAGAGATCACCGAATGTGTTAAGTTCAAGAGACACCTGACAAATAAAGTGGAACTTGATAGGAGGAAACTGAAAGAGGAACCTAACGAGAAGATATAGTGCAAACCGAGAGGTTAGACATAGTGCAAACCAAAAGAACAAAATAGTGCAACCTGAAAGACAGTCAAACTAATTTCAGAGCAAACTGAGCATCAGAGACCAAAAGTCAGTTATATCCCAGAAAAAGTGGATCTGACGTCCACGTCAAATAAAATACTCATATTATATTTATAGAATTTTGTTTTGTTTTAAAACCATTACTTGAGGGACAAGGAACATTATTGTAATTTTTTTAATCAATCTAACTGATTAAAAACATGCAGACTAGGAGATCAAGGTAAAGTTGTAAACTTGTGATCATAGAGTTAAGTTTGTTTTACATGAAACTTAATCAGGTCAATCTATCTTATAAATAGATGTTGTAATCATTCTAAATAAATGAGGAGAGGATTAATGTAGCTAATGAACACATCTATGGATCAGACTGAGAGTTTCAAGAGCCACAACAACAAAAGATGAAATTGGTTATCGAGAACCAAGAACAGAGGCTACCGAGAAATAGAGGTATTATTCAATCACTTTAGGTGATACATATATACATGTAATCTTAAATGGATATGTAATCAACAATAGTAGATTGCATACACTCAGGTCAAATGAGTAATTTGCTTACACTCTAACAAGTGAAGCAAAAGTAAAAATCCTTTCAAGGTGGATTTAGCAATCCTTTGTAAATCTCTTAACCGAGTGCACACTAAACAATGTTGCAAAAGCTCTTAACATAATAGACTTTAACAAGTCTCCACATGATACTCCTAACATGGTAGATCATCAGAAGTGATCAAATTGTAAGCCTTAACCGACCCCTTCCAATCTACAGACAGTGAAGATTTTGTGGGTGCCATCCCCATTGCAGTTTTTACCTTCTTACAAAGGTTTTCTGTGATATCATATCATATGTTATGAGCCAATTACTTTCATGAACGTTTCTATGAATGTTTACATGTTTGATTAAGTTAAAGAATTGATATGCCTTGCATAAAGATAGTATATAACAGATGGTTGGATAAACAATTGATTACATAAAGGATAAAGGATAAAAGAGATAAAAGTTTCAGAGGTACTGATTCACCCTTCCCCTCTCAGTACACACTTCCCATTATTTACAATAGGTCAACCTTGAACCAAGTGGTCAGGACCCCTGGAAAATGTGCTAGGTGGGGTAAACAATGCCTGGAGAGGCCCAATCAGGTTCCTAAATAGGCACAAAAGATGCAAAAGGGGCAGAAATGAGAGGACAACATGATGATGCCCAAAACAACCCCTAAGGAGGGCTAAACTATCTTAACTTGGAAGTGATTCTATTTTAAGAAGATACATTAAACTCCCACTTTAGCAAGAGTATGGAAATCGAACATACTCACGGTAAAGTTAGAAGAAAGACTCCAATGGATCACAAAGAGGTAGAACATCACTTAGTCAATGAAATGATCCCCCAAGCCAAGGATTCTAACTCAACATACACGCACAAGGGTACGAAAGAAAAGAGAAAAACAAAGATAAAGCTAAAAAGACACAAAAAGAGGGGTTAGTACAAAAACAAACCCAATTCAATTAGCAAATGAAACCTTGCCAAGAAATGCTTCCTATGCTAATATAATATTTGGAAAGATATCATAAAAGCATAAATGACTACATAATCAAGACACGAGAAACATTATAAATAACATAGATTCATGATCTAATCCTACTAGCATGAAAGTGAAAGAGAGAAAAGAGAGAGTGATTACCTCACCTAGTAAGATGCTCACCTTACTATGAATCACCAAGGAGGGAGAGCCTAGCAGGTTCAACCATAAATTGTGCTTTGTAATTGTAATGTGTCTTCTGATAGCTTTTGGAATACCCATAGATCCACATTCTTGTATCACTATGGAATATAAAATGCGTGTCTCTTCAGGATTTAGCGACTTATGTGTGTTACCTTCCGAGGATTTAGCATGTTGTAAAATATAAACTATAGTATAAGGGAGACCCTATATATTCCCTTCCTTACTGTGGCTACCTAATAAGCACGATAATGAAGAGAAGGAGGATACCTAATTCACAAAGTAAGGAGATATCCTGTTAGCAACAATGTACACTATATTCTTAGTGAAGAGTTATTGACCCTTACATATAAGAACATATATAATCATGAAATGACATGTCACTTATGGAAAAAAGGATCCTCAAAGAGGAAGAGATCTCATCAACAAGACCCCCACCATAGAGGAATGCTTAGGATAAAATATCATCTTTCAAAGAAAATCAAAGAGGGATCAAAGATTCAATCATCAAGCCCCTTGTGATCAAGAGGAATATGAATCTTGGAATGGAGGTAGAAAAATCTAAACCCAAGCAAAGGCAAGAGTTTATAAAGAACATAATTTGCAATATAAAGAAGAGGTGATGACCTAGGAAAATCACCTCTCATATTAGAGGGTATCCATAGCCAAAACATAAATCAGTATAAGGAAATAATGTTGCAGAATAAACAAATGCCACTAAGCTAAGGAAAGTAGATCCTTAGACAGAGAGAAAGAAGGAAAACCTTGCCCCCTAGGGATGAAATCAAGGGATACATTAATCAAATCAATATATGCTATGACAAAGAGATATCTTTACAAAACAAATATTCTAGAAAATATATCATGAATAGTAGAAGAGAGCTATGGATGATTATGAGCAAAGAAAGGATGTACCATATCATAATACAAAACCATAGAGATAGAATATAGAAAGAATAACCAATTAAGCTCAAAACAAAATATATGCTAAGATCATAATGGATCCTAGAAAAATGTAAGAAGTGCCTCTTTTCCCCCAGTGAAGAGACAATAGGGAGAACCAGCTATATTATTGAAGAACGAGGGGTATTCCTTGGATGGAAATTATGAAGAAATTGTAATACCGCACGAGAGTGAGATATAATTCCTAAAGCGACTCTTTCTCTAATTTATGCATCTTGAAATGCACACAATTAGCAAGGAAATGCGTATTACTATAATGAAAAGGACATTTGTACTTGGAGAGAGAATATTTTGGCATGGGTTTAAATATTTCTTTCTTAGAATTCATTAAATGAACATATACTTTCTTAGCCACATCATGAGGGGTATTAGGGTAATCTAAGGAAGGTGTTGGAAGAAGAACATGAAGAGGAGGGCGACGATCAAAATCAACCACCTTAAGTTGAGATAGCAAAAATCCTAGACCATGCATATCTTGTTTAGGGGATAGATGAACCGAATATTTAATACCATGTTCATTATCACCAAGCCCTAAACCCTTATAACCTTGTTTAGCCACCATATTGTATCCGTTAGTGTACATATCTTGTAAAGCTTCTACACGAGGTGATTGTTTACAGTGATCATGAGAAAATGTTGTGTAAGGAGGAATGATAGGCTTAGAAGAAGTTTCTTTGCTCTTCCCTTTAATATCATCATGGATCAAATAAGAAGGGGAAGGTAAATCAAACAATTCTTGCACATCTACATCATGAACCATAGTTTGAGCCCCATCATAAGTGTGGGAAGAACTCGGGATAGAAGATGGAGAAATAGGAGTGGGAATATTAGGAACTAGATTAGGAAGGATATGATTAGGAAGATTAGGAAATGGGGTATCATCTACCAAATTCTTCACATAATCCAAAAGTGCAATAAGCCCGCTACACAAATTCTTAATGAAAGTTTTGAAAGTAGGAAGGCTAGTATTAGTTAATCTCAAAATAGCATAAGCAAGTGAAACATGAAGAGTAACAAATATGATGAAATATATGATAATCTCATAAACATCATAAGTACTATAAAGAGATGCTAAGAGAATAATAATGAGGAAAATAACCATATCCCAAAGCATCTTAAAGATCTTCATAGTGAATGAAATGCAAGAAATGTTTTTGTATTTTTATGAGTATGTAGATTTTTTTGTATTTAAAATGCAAGAACATAAAAGAAAAATAATTTAATATGTATGCAAAGATAGTCTCTAAGGAAAAGAGCAAAAGCATATAACACCAAAAATAAAGAGTTGTCTATCGCGGGTTCACCAAAATTTAAGATATAAATATGTGTGTGTGTGTGTGTGTGTGTGTGTGATATGGAAATGTGTGGCCTCCTAATCCAAGATAAGGAGATCCCAATTGATTAATCGAAATGAGACGATCAATGCAAAAAGGAATCAACTAGTTATGGATAAAGAGGGAAAGGGGGATCTAATTTCTTGATTATAAATTAAAGCAATAGATCTGAATTTCTTAAAACCTTAATTGAAATGAAAATTTTATCTTGGAAGGTAGCAGATCTGGAAATACCTATTTTCTGATGACTGTACCGAGTTTCGGGGAACTCTGTAACCGGATCTAGACAAGAAACACAGAGATGGAGAAAACCTAGAAATATTTTTCTTTTTTGAGTCAGGTCAACCATGACCCAAATGCAGGGGTGCAATTGTACCCCTTTATGTCGACCTTGAACTACATTGCTCTGACGGAAATTCTGTTCTCGGATCCTGAAAGTTGGCCGAAAAGGTATCTGAATCTGCTCTGCAATTCATTGTCCTGTACCTGTACCTGCAAGAAAAATGGTTTTTTTTGTTGGGGGAGGGGTTTTCCTTAGTCAAACCCTGATTTAGGAACCAACCTCGAAATCAATAATTGAAATGGAGAATGCGAGCAAGTAGTAGAAGTAGATCTAACAATGAAGCTATGATATTAATAGATGTGCAATTGTATTTTGAATGTAACAAGTAATGTTAATATGAAATCTTGGACTCAACATTAGAAATAATAAATGTAAATCAAAACCTCCATGATTTCATGTTGCGAATCCACCTTGAAGGAAGAATGAATGAATCTTGAGGATGCACAAAAGGATCTTGAAGGAAGATCACACCACCATGATGGATAGATCTAGGGTTTGAATGATGAATCTTGAATGCTTGAACCAAATCCCTTCAAATTATTGAATGCTTGAATCCTTGATCTTCAATGGGGAACTTGAAATGCATGAGAATAAGACTTGAAAATCTTGATTGAACACTTGGAAGCTTGAAAAAATGTAGAAAGATTATGCGTAGATGAGATGATCCCATCCACGTGTCTTAGAAAATGAGAGGAGAAAGGCCTCCTTATATACAAGTCTAGAGCACAAACTTCTAGATAGACCAACATAGGATAATTAAATTCCAATTAGGCCTATACCCCTAGAAGTGGACCAATATTAAATATCTTTTAAGATTCATTACTTCAGAACCTGAAACAACCGACCCAGAAGCGGGAAAATGAACTTTTGAGTGTCCCCCGACAGCCGACAAACTTTCCAATTGAAAAGGGGGACCTTGGTCAAGGTTGAGGTTGACCTTGACCTAGGTCAAGGTTGAGGTCGACCTTGACCCAAGGGGTCAGGACCCCTGGAAAATGTGCCAGGTGGAGTAAACAGTGCCCAAAGTGGCCCAATCAGGGTCCTAAATAGGCACAGAAGATGTAGAAGGGGCATAAATGAGAGGACAAAATTATGATGGCCCAAAAAACCCCCTAAGGAGGGCTAAATTGTCTTAACATGGAAGTGCTTCCATTTTAAGATGATACATTTATTTATTATTTAGCCTCTTCCCTAACAAGGGTGAGCTCTTTTTTTACATCATCATCACTATTGTGGAGGTGGGAACACCAACACAAGGTTTTACTTAAGCAAGAACCTAGACAACATAACCATTTTTTCCCTCTTCTATGTGTGTAGGTTATGTATATGACAATTGAAACTTAGACAATTAGAGAAAACTGAGACATATAGTTCGAGAATTTGAACAGGGTAAAGCCCTTAGACTAATTCCCCTAGCTCTGATGTCAAACATTTTTTCTAAATTTTGGGGAGACGAATCTATAGATACTTTTGATCTAGAATCTAGAACCTTCAATTAATGTAAGTACCTTCAGAACTAATTTTCCTACCTCTGTATTTTGACACTTTTAGCCCTATATTTCAACTACGCATTCCTTTGTACATATCATTTTTAGATATGAGCTTCTATGTTTATTTATAGTTTTGTATCTTTATATTTATGTTGAATCTTATTAATTTCCTATCATTTGATATGGTTTCTTTACATACATTGCATAATATGAACTTAATTGTAACAAATGAATATTAATAATAGTGTCTTGCTCTCCTATTAGGAGTATAGTTTTGATCAGGAGAAAATCAGGTTTTAGAGGACCTGAGACCTTTACAAAAGAGAGCTACATATGTTCATTACAACCTATATAGAAATAGCAAGAAGGCATAATAAGAGAACTATAAAATACTACCTGGTAGCCTATACAAAAATCCACCAAACCTAACACCAGAAAACTAACAACAAATAGACAGAAGAGAGAAAAGGAAAAGGAAAACCAGAGTAGAGGAATACAAATTATTAATCAGCTCAACTACTTCAATCACCATGAGTTCCATATTAACTGCTGTCGATTTCAGCTCCTCAAGATCTTTTTCATTCTTGGCACCTTTTTTCTTAGTGCTAGATCTTGTATTTTTTCTTGGCCCAGGAGTGTCATCCACACCATCCTTATCAACATCAATTTCTCAAGTTCTCTTCTCCCACTCCAGCTTTCCAACCATAATTTTGACATGCTTTGCCGAAGCTTTCAAAATTTTGTAGCTCTACTCTCCCATCTTCTCCAGGTTGTCCTCCACTTTAGCCAGTTTAGTCTCCATTTCCACCATTTTTTGATCCATATTGTTATCCTTCACATGGGGTTGCAGCTGGGTAGTCCTATTCTCAATTGTCTAGAATCTAGACTCTAAGGAGTCCTTCATGTCTTCTGCATGCCCAATGGCTTGAGTCATATCCTCCATACACTTAGGGAATGATTTATCTTTTCCCATGCCCATAGCCTCAATAATTTGGAGGCGGATACAAAAGTCCTTGACATCCTTCTTCAGCTGTAGATTATCATCAATGATACATTCCATAGTCTTGCTGAAACTCCTCACTCCTGGCTTACTAGTCAGGATGGAAAGGTTGTTTTGGGTAACAATATCCTTCAAAAGATCCTCCTTGCACTTACTATTACCCTCATCCTTATCCATAGGGTTTCATACCAGTCATATCCTCCTCCCCAACCTTTCACATTTCCCCCCTCTGCGAAAGTTTTCTCCTCAGTGATTTTAGTCTTAGCAGTGAAAGACTTCTTTTTCGGTTGAGCAATCATCCCTTCCTCTTCCAACTCGACATAGTCATCCTCCTCATCAGAAGAGGAATCCATATAAATGTGTGATTTTTTCCTTCTCAGCTTGAGGCGTTTCTTTGAAGAAGCCTTAGCCATTTTCTTTGGAGTCATCTTGCGTTTACCTTTCATATCTTCAGAAGAGGAGTTTGAGTCATACATCGAATTACTCTTTGTACCCTTCCCCATAGAGAAATATTCATTAGTATCTTCCTCTTCTGAAACAGATTTTTGAGACAGGGGATGATCTATCTGTTTGGCCTTGAGGTGTTCATAAATGAGCACCATCAAACCCTGGTGCATGGCATGATCTCCTTGAGGGTTTTCCTTATGCTCTTTCATGGTAGCATTCATGGAACAAAGTAAATAATATGGCAGAGAAATTTTATCCCCGTGGTGGAAATGGTTAAGAAGAACAAAATGATAACCATAAGCCCTAGTGTACCTTCCATCCAGGGTAACATAATTCATAATAGCATAAAGAACTTTGCACCAAGGGATCTCAATTTTTTTGGGAGAGTAATAGGTGTTAGCAGACTTTACCAGTTTCTTCTTCTCCTTATCATTTTCAAGAAAATGTTTGACACCCCCCCTCCCCCGTCATCTTATGATCCATGTAGAACTTACTTCCATCATGCGCCAAACCAATAATTTTAGAGATAAGGGCTTCATCTACCTTAATTGTCTAGTTTACAATAGTCAAACTACCCTTCTTCCAATGTTTCAAGAAGTGTTTGATAATGTCAAAATCCTTACCATGTAGTCTCTCCATATACACAATTAAACCACCTTCCTTCAGGATGTCCTAGACCTCTTCCTTTCTCCTCCAATCCTTGCACGAAATCAGCTCCATTATTTTTTTGTTGTCTCCCATCATGTCCTCAAAGCTTCTTCGATGAAGGTTTTTTTTTAGATTAGATATCTTTGGTTTCTTCGTCTCAGAGTAATGGCGTAAGAAACCACACAACAAAGAAAAAGACAAAGTAATCTAGAAAGCATGTGTGATAATAATCACATAGCACATCAGATTACAGTCCCTATTTAAATAATAATGGTTATTAATAACCCTTTTCATTTCATAAATCATTGCTTGGATATGATATTGACACATTGCGTACTGTGGACATTATCACTAAATATTAGTATTTTACCCCATATGACAAATCATCCTCCTTTCCAATTTATGACATCATTGATCGTCGCCACCACATTAGGAGCCCAATCAGCCACACTATTTATCTCACTATAACAACGGGTTATAAAACAATTGTCAAAACTACCGATTATATCCCATGAGGCCTTAATAATGTTTGTAATAGTCCACGAGGGGTTACATTTTTTAGTTAGGCTATTAACAATGTTATTTGAGTCCCCTTCAACCCATAGATTTATGAATTCCCATTTCTTAGCTAAGATAAGACCTTGACAAGTTGTCATAGCTTCTGCCTTATGATTAGTTTGAGTCGCTAAAGGAAAAACTACCATCTCAATACAATTTCCTCCCTCATCCCTAAGAAATAGCACCACAACTAGCATGCCCTGGGTTGCCTTTACAGGCCCCATCAAAATTGATTTTCATCGAGCCCTTAGGGGGCACTTGCCAAACAACTTCTTCCCTTGTTGTAGTAACATTACTCTTCTTATATCTTCCACTGAGCTTCCACTTATCTAATATTTCCTCATCCATCTTGCTAGTAGACACATTCATCTCTCCCATAGTGTGCATATTTCAAGAATAGCTCTTTGAATCCTTTGAAAAACAATATGTTTAGGGGACCACTTATGCCTATTCTATTAGGAGTATAGTTGATCATATTCATTTCCAATGATATTCCATAGAGATTTGAGACCTTGGTTTGAATTTGTAGGCTAAGATCTCGTTTCCTACATATTAGTAATGGAAAAATATAAATAATTTCATAAATCATGGGTTAAGAATGACACCCAAATCGCCACAAGAAAATTTCTAGAACTTAAATTCAAATGGTTCAAGTATATCAACATACAATCCAATTCACCATGTCATATCCACCCCTCAAATAAAGTCCTTTATGATTTTCACCATAGAGTGTTATTCCTTTAGCATATAATCCAACACACCATATCATATACACCCCTAAAATAAGGTGCCCCATTTTAGATTCATTAATCATCTAGAAAGATGATCTATGATACATTAGTAAAAAAAATATTTAATTTTAGTCCACCTCATATATTTCTCTTATGTGGTTTTACATATATCATAAAATCTTTTGCATCTTACAATGTCGAAAATGTTCTTACACATAGTACATGGCATTATAATACAAATCACACATGGATTAATGTGTGACCTCAAGTCAAATACTCTTTTTCGTATGAGCATATAAATAATATAGAATAAATAAATTGAGCATCAAGATTGTAAGTTGTATGTCACCTAATCACAACATTCTCCCACTTGTAATATACCTCATTAAAGTAAAAGAGAAATCAATGAAAAAATGAACTACTTTCTAAGGACAAAAATGCAAATCGTCTTTCTACACCATCTAGACATTTCTATGTCCATAGGCTTCATCAAAGCATTCACAATGTTTACCAAAATATCCACCTTCTCATGCATAACCTTTCCATCCTCCACCATACCATCCATAAATAAATGACAATGATATGAAAGTGCTTTGTTTGTGTGTGAAACAAAGTTGATAACACTTTGACTATCATATTTAATCCCTACCACTCCCTAACTCAACCCAACATTTCAACATAGTCTCTAAAGATAGAATACTTATAAATACAAACATGAGAACATGGCATATACTCCAAATTTGTAGTGGAAAGAGCAATCGCCATCTATTTCCTACGCTTCCAACTAATTGCTAAAATAAACAATCAAGCCATTATGAGTTGGGACTGAAAATGATTGAACACTAAAATAATCATAAAAAATAAATAAAAGTGAATGTGACACTTAGCTCAAGCTTAAATAATGGAATATATTGCTAAAGAACTTCAACATGCATTTGTTAATGCATTAAAATTAGAGGTTGTTTGGATAAATCTCTCTAAATATGCTAAACTAAACTTCACTTTACTTTAGATTTGTGACTATGGATTTTATCTCAATTTTCATGAGAGTGGATTTGATACATGGATCTAAACTTATTCCTACGAAAATAGATTGACATAATTTGATAACTAACATTCATTCATGTTGTTCTTTGATGTTTGAATTATATAGAAATTCATAGTGTTTATAAGCACCTTTGGGGAATTCACTAAATTTTTAGGGTCACGTTCTTTTTAGTCAAAGCTCTAGAAGGTTTGATTCATTGATGTTGAGCTAAGATCAAAGATAATACGCAAGCATGCAACATGTCTAAGATGGTGAAACAAGTATATAATGCAATGATAATGGTCTATGATATTGTCATATAAATGCTCCCATGAAAATCCTTTATGATTTAAATGAGCCAGGTTTACTCCATAGTATAACACCCTAGTGTGCAATTGAAATGATTTATGTTTGGTTGACACATGTATCTAATAAGGAAAGAAATTGCAAGCTTAACTTAAGAAACTCAATTTTTTAAGGAATGTGATTCAAATCTTTGTGTGTGAAATGGCATGGATCGATTCTACAACCACATATTTAAGTCTAGATGATGAATGGCTAGATGTGGAGGTAAGATATAGATCACGAGGATGAGACAATGAGGGTATGAGTGGTTAAAGTTATTTGCCAACTTCTATGCAAAATATGTCATCTAGCACACTAGTCCTTACTTTAAAAATAACCCATTCATCATGGGACCACAACATGAAGAGAGAAAAAGATGACTATTTGATTTTCACCAATACATTAATACATAAAAGTGTTTACATGTTTAACACTCCCTTACCTTAATAACTATTACTAATACAAAAAAAAACAAATACACTTATTTTAATTTATTGATTAAAACTTTCTTACAACTAGTGAAGAGCTCCAATTCCCATGACTCCAACACAACATGTGGAAGCACATTTTGTTTTGATGTTGATGGGATCAAAGATAAATCTATGGGACAATAGACTCCACATTTTTATTTTTTTGAAGTATTCATCTTTGGCAATTCAATTTGAAAATGAGCTCTCACATTCTCTCAACCATCTCTTCGCCGAATAAATCTTATAAAAAATCAAAATCTTTTTATTTTTATGTTGACGAGGTAAGAATAACCTATAGAACAATAGACCCAACAAATTTTTTTTTTTTTTTTTTTTGAAGAATTCATCTTCCACTTGATAATGAACTCTCCCATTCTCTCACCAACCTCCTCACATAATAAATCTTTAAAAAGAAAACCAAAACTTTCAAAGTCAGCAATGTTGCTATCAATTACTAATTCTTCTTTGTTGAATTCACATGGAGACTTGACTAATATATGCAAGTTCACCCATCACGTTGCTTCAACAAATGACAAAATGAGGCACCATAAAAGACGAAGTGTATCTTGGACAAATTGTAAATATGCTCCCCCACTGTTTAAAAACATGCGTATGAAAGTGAGGAAAGTAGAACGTACGATTCTATTTGCAACTTGGTGCATTCTTTGATTATTCAGTCTTCTATAGCCTTCAAATGTGTCGGTAATCTTATTGTAATAAAAGAGGAGGGCAAAATATTAGCATGGACCCAATCAAGAAAAAATTAATAAAAAAGGCTCATTCTTACGCCATGGTAGGTCAAAGCACCAACACTGAAGACAGCTGCGGTTATGCAGCCATGAAAATAGACATCATATTAAGGGGCATTTAGTACACTTAGTTTTTTTTTAATGAAAAGTTCCTCCTTATATAATGTCTATTTCTGTGGCTGCGTTCTCCATTAGATTAGAATTATGATCTTGCAGTGCCGAGTTAATTATGATCGTGACAAAACTAAGGAACTCGCTCGTTCTTAATAATATAATTGGTAACAAAATTCATCATTGTGAAGTGGTATTTGGTTGGTTGGTAAATTTGTATGGGTTGTAAGGAGTTTGTTAGAGATTGAGATTTGTTTGGGTGTATTGATTGTTCGTATTACTAGCAATTGCATCTTGGTATGCAATGGTATGCCGAAGAGGTATGGAAGGTTAATTAGGAAAAAAATTGCTAAATAGAATGAGATAAAGATCAAAGAAAGATGAAAGAAATACATGGAAGTAACATCTAACAAAATCCACTTCCATGATGTTATGGTAGACCCATACAAATTAGGGAGAAGCTAAAGAAAATATATTGTGGCAAAACATATTATAAATTAAACATAAATATAATTAATTTCTTAAATAATTTTAAATTTCAAAATCAAAATCGTACTTAAATGCAATATTAGAATAAAAATAAACTAAATGGAAATTGTTTAAGCTGAAATTTTAACTTCTATATTAAAGTCACAAGTAATATTAAATTTTAAAATGTAACAATAAAATAAACTTTTAATCGTCTATAATATTTTTATTTTGTATAAATTTAAACATTTGTTTTTAATTTTGATCTAAATGTGTTATTATGTGTAAAAAAATGTCATAAATTAATAAATAATATAAAAATAAAAATAAAGGTAATAAATAGTTTATATCAATTATATGATTTTTTTTATAATTTGAAATTTTACTTTTAAATTGAATTTAAATATTATTATATGTCAATTATTTAATAATTTAAAAGTTAAAATAAAATGTGGTTAAAAAAGCCATTTACATGAGAGGGTGGCAATTTATTGTTATTAATCTATTGGCTATTTTAGCCCACCATCAGAATGTCATCGGGTTTGGAAGGTCGATTTCGACACAACCAACGGGGTCTTGTCGATGGCGACTTGGTTGTTTTGATAGGTGAAGTGTTTCAACAATATGTTGTTGTATCTTTGGGTCTTGTCGAAATGATCATGTTTTCAGTTGGTCATCTGCATGAGGTTTCGTTGGGGAATGATTTCCTTTCTTCGATGATCCATTTTCCAATTAGCTATTCCGATGGGCCTTCAATCAGTTTCATCGATATCAAATGAAGAAATGGTTTGTTATGAAATAGTGATCTTTTTTGCGATTTCCCAAGGTGGTGAAATGTCAAGTTGCGAAATGGTGAAGTTTCACTATTTTGTTGTTCCTTCTGGCGCATAGTTGTGAAATGACGCTACTATCTGATAAGAAGTTATGACGACTGAGGTTTTGTTCGATGAGCTCTATTTTATCAACGTGGACGATTTCAAGGGGTTCTCAGCAACGTTGGTCAACAAAGTAGAACATTTATCGCTCTCAACAACTTTCTATGACCGCTCTCTACTATCATCCATTTTAGTTCGACGCCATTACTTCTTCTGGTGAAATCTAATCTTTCCAACCACCTTGTGATGATCTGTTACTTGCAGATTGATCTTGATCATCATGCATTAGGGGATGGGGCATTGATTTATTTTACTACCATAGCTACTTTCAGAGTGACGACACTTTCTCCTTTGGTTGATTTGATCTTCTGCCACCCCTATGCTCCTTGAGGCCATATTTCACGCCATTTAAGGATATAGAACGATGACTTTAAGGCCATAGTTATTACAGAGTAGACATTTTCAGCTACTAGGGAATTTATTTCGCACTCTTCCTATTGCTTCTAGCTTTCTACTTGCTTGCATATCATGTTTCTTATGATCTTCTTGATCTTTCTGTTACTCGACCCTAGTTGGGGTTTTGACCTCATGTATAATCTAGGTTATGCTTGAGCCCTATAAAGGCAATTCTTGTACATTCTCCTAGGATCTCTTTTTCTGGCCTTTTTACAAAATTCTCTTCGGTGAATACTTCTTGCCTTGTTTCAGTAATTTTTTTTAATTTTTTACCTATTTTCAATCCAAATAGCTTGTGTAATATTATCCCTTATTATTTGGACATATTTCATCATCTCTAGCTTTGTGTGATTATGTTAACCTTAGTCAATGAATCTTGTTAAGTGAATATATGTATTCCTTGACTGGTTGTATTGATTATTAACTCTCATTCTTATGCTAAGGTTGATAAATACAGGAAGTAGTGTAGTTTCACGAGATCTATTGAACCTAAGTGCAATCATAAAAAATAGTAGAGAAATTATTCTATCTGACATATCACCTCCCCTTCTCTTTTCTGCATTTTCATTTTTTTGCATTCCTTCTCCCTTTTCCTCAAAATTAGTCGTTAGTTAGATGCACCCTGATTGTAAAGGAAGCCGACCTTCTCTGGAGACTCAATCTCATTAAGCAAGTCCCACATTGAGAGATTGTTTCCATGTTTCACAAGGTTTCCTAGGTTGCTAACCACCATCTAGACAAGGGTGCAAAATTTTGTGTTAACAATTTTTGGCACGCCTGGTGGGACAAGATTTAAATAAGATACAAGGAGTTCATCGGTTTGATGATGTCAAACAAAGGACTTAAAATTATATGCTGAGGAGATAGTAACTTGTTCTTAGCATTCAGCCTTCAAGAGGCTCAAAATCAAGTAATTGGTGACTCCATCTCTATATCTCGGTTCACAGACCAGGTTTCATCGATTTATGCTCAAACTATAAAGACGGGCATCTTCTAGAGATAATTTTCCGTTTGTTCAACTCTCATTTTAAAATTCTAGAAGAAGGAGAAGTAGACTTTCATTATCACTAGAAAGGGGTCCAAGAACAGCTGCTCCATCCCCTAGACCTCTTTCTACTCTGCCAGTTGATAAAACACAACCTAGGATTTCATCCATTCACTTGACTAGATCATTAATTCATATGACTGTTCCTAGGAATAAAGTTTTTTCTACCTTTAACAGTGGCAACCCTCTTATTCTGACACAAAGGAATAATATACCAGTGTCTACACTTAAGAGTTTACCAGATTTCACCAGTGAAACTTCCATTTCCCCAATAGAACACATTCAAGAAGTTTCAAATATCTGCAATATACATGGTGTCACAAAGGATGATGTTGCTGTTAGACTTATAGCTTCATCATTAAAAGGAAAAAACTTGTAGTGGTATAGAGGGTTGCCACATAACTCTATCCATGATTGGGATGAGTTAGGAGAGAGACTATGCAAGCATTTTGAGGATAAAAGTGATCACCTATCACTTTTAGAGCAACTAACTACAATTAAAAGAGAACCCCACGAGTTCATGACATATTTTAACTATAGATTTCAAAAGACCTGGAACATAATATGTATGCTTTAGTAAATCCTTCTCCTGGTAATGCTTTCTTGCACTATCTCAGAGCTTTTAATAGTGATATTTCTACCACACTGCAGACAATGGGTGGAGATACTTTGCCAACTGCATATGATATGGCTATAAGAGCAAAGAATTGCCTAATTCAAGGAGGAAAGTTAGCTCCAAGGGCACCAATGCATTTGTATCTAGAAGCACCTACTCATGAACCCACAATGGTTCCTGTTCCTACTACAACTACAAGTCAACCTCTTATTGTTGCTCCACCAACTTCTACATCTCTGAAAAAGTTAGGAGAAATCAAAACCATGATGCACGAGCAACAAAATCTAGTACAAACCATGGTGCAGTAGATGCAAGGTGTCAATCTTTTGTTGCAAAACATGGGAAATGAGGTGACAACACTTAAGAAGCAACATGCTCAAAGTAGCAAGCCTTATCAATCTTACACTAAAAAAACCTCATTCTATAGGCCACAAAATCAAGGACAAGGTTCTTGGAACCAAAATAAATTTTAGAGTATTGTTGTTCCTGCAAATTAAAATTAAAATCCAATAAGGACACTTGTTACTCAAAGCAATCTTGTCGAGGAACAGGGGTGGTGTGCTAATTGCACTCTTTCTTGTGAATAGCGTGTTTGTTAAAGGGTAGATTCTTCTCAAGCTCTAACAAAGCAAGATGGACCAACAACATCAGGACAACATTATTGTGGGGCCTCACCTTGACCCTTCATAGCACAACTGATATTTCCATATTTTGGTTTTATGATGATACATTATTCTGATACATTAGACTCTTTGAGATAATGATTTCATGTCATTAGACTTTACTTGATGATTATTATATTTGATGGGTGATGATAAGATATACTTTATAGGTTTTACTGATCTTGATGATATGATTAGAGACTTTATTTGAAATCTTCTTATTTCATTTTAGTGTGAAATTAAATTTCTTGCTATGGGTTTTTAAGTGAATATGAAATCAAATTTAAAATTTGTTATATGATGCATTGACTATGCAGTAATTGAGGATGTTCATGTTAGATGCATTTTGTGAAATTATATCATGATGTGATTTAATGATAGTGGTTTATTGGGGCTTATGGAAACCTTAGGTTATACATTATCCTAAATCATGGTGAATTTTGTAAATGTTAGTATTAATGGGAGTATTTTGTGCTAATCATTGATATTGTATTTTTATAATGTATATATGTCTCTTTTCATGAGCTACTGATATTTTGATCTAGTGTGCAGGAAATTGACCATGGAATTTTAATGTGGGGAACTAAAGATGAATTATTGTGAATACCATGTTAAGCCAAGGTTAACTCCAAGGGGAGATATAACATCATTGTTATGATCTCATTTTGTAAATGTAATGTTTGATTTGTTGGATTTAAATTATAAATTTTGTTATTTTAAATTATCCACTTGGCATGCCATGTGTGAAGTAAAGTGATGTGTTTTCTTTTGTGGTGTCAATTGACACATGTGCATGTGAGTTGGTATGACCAAGTGAGTTGGAGTTGAGTTAATGCTTACCCTTGGGTCATCTTGTAGAATTCCTGGGTGAGGTATCTTGGTTGTAGTGCCTTGGAGGGAATCCTATTTTGCATTTTCACAAGTCAACTCTTAGTGGACTTTTGGGGGGTTAAATGGAGCCCTAGGGGTTAATTAGGGTTGGATTTAGATATCCCAATAGGTGTACTATGGGTTAAATTTTGACCAATAGGATGCCTAGAACTCATAATTAACCTTTCAAAAAGTGCCTTATTTGAAAGTGGCAAAAATTTGAATTGAGAGACCAATCATATGAGGGGTTAGTTGGGAAGTTAGGTTGGATTTCTCCTTTTAGTGGAATTTTGGAGGAGTTTTGAGGTTGATTGCCCACTCTCCAAACTTGGAGACTTCTAGGTCAACTTGGTGATTTTGGTGAAGGAAGGAAAAACAAAAGGGAGGGAAAAAGCTCAACTCAACTTCAATTTTTTTGCCATAGCTTGGAGCAAGGTTGGTGCTCCTCTCATGGAAGAATCATGTTCTCTTTTTGTGTTCATGTGAAATTGCAACAATGTAGTATGTAGTTGTGTTGAGAAGCTTCAATCATCTTCCATGGATTCTTGAGTTTCTTGCGGTTGTTTTCTTTGTGTTTTACCTTGTTGTTTATGGGTGTGAAAGGCTACACTCACCCTTGGGAGGGAAGAGAGCCTTGTGGGTAAAGGATTGGGAATTCCCAAATAGTGTAAAGTCTCTTCTTATAGAGAAGAGGGATATGGCATGGGGTATGTGCTCCATGTTGCCATTTGTTGTACTACACTTTTGGGGGTGATAAGGGAAGATTTTTGGGATGTGAATTTGGAGGATGTTATGGTATTATTTGCCCATGTGAGGAATTGATCTTGGAGCTATTGAGCCTTGTTGAAGGCATGGTTACCTATGTTGACATTCTCCTATTTGGGTTCATGTTCCACCTTCACCCCTCTTTATGGGTCCAAGGTGATCCAATGCACAAGCCATGGGAATGGGTGTTTCTTGTTATAGTATGAAGTTGTGTTTCCTTGTATGGTTATATTGTGCCCATTCATTCTTGGTTCCCCAAGCCTGAGGGTGGTCTTGTAAAGACCTAGGTTGGGAGGTGAGCCTCCATGGTCAACCCATTTGTTCTTGCGGGTTTTTGCTTGTGGAAAAAGTTTTGTAAAGCATTAAGGAATAGTAGGAAAGAATGAGATTTTGTTGAAGTTTATATTGTAGATTTTTATGTAAAAAAAAGGGAGACTTGTAAATTTTATGTAAGAAAATCCTATGAGCTTGTGTAAATTTGCAAAGGGTTTCTTTGTGTATTGGGTTGTAATGATGAAAAGAAATTTCCGTTGCTTGAAAATAAAAGAAAAATGTGTACATTCATATTGATTTTTTTTTAAAGGGATTCTAGTTGTATTTGAAAAATTACATTATTTCTTGTAAATATTTGTATTTGAAAGTTCCAATAAAAAGGCCTTGTATTCTAAACTTCTTTAGTTATTTGCATAGTTTAAAAGTTCATTCTCTTCTTTTGCACAATAGAAATCACTAAATCATTGAGTAGAAGACTTAATCTTATTGTTTCCCTACATCTTCATTAAAATCTGTTGATATACATACGTGTAAACACATATACATTTTGAACCTAGTTAAAAAAATGAAATAAAATAAACTCTTAGTAAACTCAGAACTCTGGTTTTATCTTAAATATATATATATACTTATATATAAGAGTGCATGTTCACTATATATATACGTATATAAATATTCTTATAGTGCATGTATTTTTTTATGCAATATCTCTTGCTGAATATTTTTTGCTTATATTGTTGTTATAATATTTTATTAGACACACACACACACACAACATTGTTTATATAAAAAAAACTAATTAAAAAAATGAAATTAATAAAAAAGAAAAAAAAAATATTATTTTTTAAAATTTGGGCAAGGTTGTTAGGGCATGGGGGGAGGCCAAAGCTCCCACCTTGCGAGCCCTCCTTTGAAGGAGGTCGCGGGGGAGGAGGGGGCCGGTCCCCCACCCCGGCCGTTGGGGAGTAGCCTGCGGTTGCTGCTGCGTGCAACACCGTGGTGTTGCGACCACACAACAGCGCGGGGGAAACCTCCACCCTCCAGCCGCCCATTTCGCCCTTCGCCGCCCAGCGACACATTCAACAACAAAACAATATGATAGTGACCATGGCTGCCATAAGCCTACAAAATTTTTAATATAAAAAATGTATGTATATATTTAATGTATATATACCCTGTGGTATATATTAATATATATACAATAAAGTATGTATTTATACTTGCAGCTCCTGCAACTTTTGTGAATCCATTCATGGTTGCCCAACACCCAAACCTACAAACAAATGTCCCAGAGAGAAAAAAATGGGTTAGGGTTAGATTGGGTTATATTTTTATGGTAAGAGTTTAGGGTTTCAAGTTTGAAGATTGAATTCTAGAGCCCAACCCTAATTCGAATTAGGGTTAGGGCTGACCCTATTAGAGGGTTAAATGACTGTGGTTTAACTTTATATTTCTTCCGGGCAAGTGCATATTAATTGTATTTTAATTTAATTATTTGTTTATACAAATTTGGATGCGGGAGTTGTTTTTAATAAATGGGTTTTAAAAGTGGGAGTAATTAAATAGGATGATTATTTATTTAATAAGGGTTATAGAACCCTAATTGCATAGTCCCCTATTAAAACATTTAGATGATAATTTAAATTTAGTATAAATTAAATGTGTTTTTTTTATCCTTTAAAATAAGGAATTTAATTTTTTTAAAGAAAATTATCCTAGAGGATATTGATGTGGTTTTCTTAAAATTTTAACTAGTTTATAGTCTAGAGGAGACTCAATAATGGAACATTTAATTATGAATAAAATTAACCAAATGATAATATTATAAGTCTAATAAGATTTAATTTTATGACTAGTATAAGTTGATAACCTAAAGTTCTCTTTTTAACCTAAATTAACAAGTTTTATTATTAAAGGAATATAATGGTAAATTGATGATATAATTGTATATCACTTTTAAGCTAGTTATCCCTATTTAAATCTTTAGAAAATTTAATTAAATAAAGTAAAAGTGGATCTCTTGTTGATTAGACATCATCATTAAATTTTAAGTTTAATCTCACCTTATTATGATATGTGTATTTTAAGCTTAAACCTAGTGAACCAAGCTAGAAAACCTAATCAAGTTTATCCACCAAGGGGCGTTGATAAGCCAATGCTCGTCATGATTCTCCTTGTGGGTCAAATCATTTTAACATGTGGTTAGATAACCTAGTAAACATAGTGTTTCCCCACAAATATAGTTGCAATTGTAAAGGTCTGTCTAGTTTCAAAAAAAATGTTGGTTTTGTTTTGCCCTAGATTTTAGGTATGACAATTATGATACAAATCAGTCCAATGTTGGATCTCAACCCCATCAACAAGGGGAATATTCTCTTATAAATTATCAACAAGAAGAATGTTGTAATCTCAACCATGATAGCAATGATAGTATAGCTCATAATTCTAGAAGCAAGAGAAGAGTAGTAGAAAGTGTTTCACCTTCTCCATCTAATCAAGCTTCAACTTTAGAGGTAGCTACACCTATAACCGTAGGCATACAATATGATTTTGCTACCCCAGTACATAATCATCATACTAATCAGAGCAGCGAGAAGCCAATGGAGCCTCAAGATGTCCCAATACAGAAATCAGACCCTATTGTGGCTAAAAGTCCTATCAAATGAAAAAGACCAATGTCAATAATTTCTATGTGGAATGCCCTCTCAGTTCCACCACAGTTGGACTTATTGCATGAGGAGTTGAAGATCATTAAGGGTCAAAAGGGACCAACTACAAAAAATGGAGCAACAAGCCTTGTCCAACCTACCAAAGAAGGAACTATACCCAAGAAAGATAAGCCTACCCCCTTTTATCTCTCTTTGATTATAGGAGATAAACTACTTCACAAATGTATGATTGAATATGGAGCTAGTAGCTCAGTTATGTCAAAGAAGGTTGCTAATCATCTAAGTATTGATTATGAGCCTGTGACTAAAGGGGTTGTCTAGCTAGATGGTACTTCTGTCCAAACATTAAGAATACTAAAAGATATCAAATTAGCCTTGCATGCCCTAGTTGTACTATCACACAAAACATATCAGTCATTGATCTCCCTGCACACTTTTCTATTTGTCTTTCTAGGGACTTCACTGCTAAGATAGGAGGTTGTATTGCATCTGATTGGTCCTACATATTTTTTAGGACCAGATATGGAACAAAGGATTCCATAAAAGTAGATCCATTAGCTCTTAATCACGTTGATCCTTACACACCTAGCCCTATAAATATGAATTGCACACTTTATGAGAAGGATGAAGAATGCATAATCCATGAACTTGCTACTCTCTTGACAAAGGTTCCCAATTATCTGTTAGATGAATGAACTAATGCTTTTCAATTTGATCCAGTGCAAGAAGCTAAAGAGACAGAAATTGGAACTTATTGTATACATGAAGAGAATGCTCCTATCCCCAGTCTTATGAAAGAACATGAAGACACTAATGGACTATGGATTATGTTCTTTGATGGCTTGAGGAGTAAAAATGGATCAGGTGCTAGTGTAATTATTATTTCTCCAAAGTTGGAGAAATTCTACATTTCATTTAGACTTCAATTCAACTGCACTAATAACGCAGGCGACTATGAAGCCTTGATCCAAGATCTCCCACTTGCACAGAGAAAAGGTCTGAAATCCTTACAAGTCTCTGGAGATAGTGAGCTGGTTGTTAATTAGATTAGAAATCAGAATGTTCCAAAGGACAACCTTCTCAAATCATACAAACATAAAGTTTGGGATTTGCTTGAGGCCTTTCAAGCTTTCAATATTTAGAGTGTTCCAAGGAATTAGAACAAACATGTTGATAGACTTGCAACAGTTGGTTCTCATTATGAAATACTAGAGCACATTGTAGATATGAAGGAATAACATATCAAACTTTTTGTAAGGTCTGTTGTCCCAAACAATTGTACAAATTGGCAAGTTTTTTATTCTGATTTGAAGGTTGTCAATTTTTTACAACATGGAGTAGAATTCTCTCCTAAAAATTGGTCCAAGTTACAGAACCAATATGGAGACCAGGTTATGATTCTCAATTATAATAAACTACCTAAAGGTTTAGTCACCCTGGAGGGTATTTTCAACTCAGATGATCAAGCAAGGAACAAAGGTCCGAACCTAACTGCAAAGAAGGATGACTACATGCCCATCACCATTGTTGATGAAAAGACTCTTAACTTGGGAAAGGTATGCTCTGAGACTGAACAAGAAGTTTTCATTAATTTATGTCAATAATTCAATGATGTTATTGCTTGGAAATATGAGGACTTAAAGGGTTTTGACCCAAGCTTGTCTCAACATACCATATATTTAAATGATGACGCAAAACCAGTTAGACAAAAAAAGAGACCAAACAATCCTAAGATCGAACCCTTAATGAGAATAGAGCTATCTAAACTCACAGAGGTTAATATAACATTTCCTATTAAGCACTCTTCTTGGGTAGCCAATCTTGTTCCTGTAAGGAAGAAGAGTGGATAAATTAGAATATGTGTAGACTTTAGAGACCTTAATAGGGCTTCTCTTGAAGATCATCATCCCCTTCCTTCTATGGAGCAAATTTTGTCTAAGGTTAGTGGTTCAGAACAATTTTCTTTTCTAGATGGATATTCAGGCTATAAACAAATCTTAGTCCAAGAATCCGACCAATACAAGAAAACATTTACCGCGAATTGGGGCACCTATGCTTATTGTAAAATTCCATTTGGGATAACTAATGCAGGTGCTACATTCTAAAATGCAATGAAAATGGCCTTTAAAGGTGTATTAACAAGTTTTGTGCTAATATATCTTGATGATATAACTGTTTATTCAAAGTATGCAACATATCATTTTGATCATCTGAGGCAAGTATTCATCAAGTGCAAAGAATATGGTGTGTCTTTGAATCCTCACAAATGTGTATCTTCTACTAATCAAGGAAAAAAATTGGGACACATTGTATCAAAGGATGACTTGACCATAGATCTAGAAAGAGTGGAGGCTATTCTTTCTCTTCCACTTCCTAGTCACAAGAATGGATTACAAAGTTTCCTTGATAAGATCAATTTTGTTAGAAGGTTGATTCCTAACCTTGCTACTATGGTTAAACCTATTACAAGTATGTTAAAGAAGAACATAGAATTTTGGTGGACCAAGGAAGGAAAGACAAGTTTTGAGGAGATTAAAATAGAAATTGCATCTGCTCCTACTCTTGTCAATCCTAATTTTGACATAGATTTTATCCTCTATACTCTTGGAGGAGAATCTAGCATCTCAGTTGAACTAACTCAACTAAATAAAGAAAATCTAGAGCAGCCCATTTCTTTCTTCAGTGAAGGTCTCAAAGACTATGAGGGTAGATACAATTATGTAGAAAGAAAAGTTATTTCTGTCATCAAAGCTCTATACAAATTCAAGCATCTATTATCTAACAATAGGATATCAGTGAGAAAAGGGCTGGATGGATGACCAAGGTCATCCATGTTGTTATTTTAGTCAGCAGAGGGTACATACAAGAGATGGTGTGCCTTATTTCAAAATATTGAGTATTAAAATCTTATTAAAGATTATTGGAGGTGTCCCCCTTGAAATGGATAAGGAGGTTTCCCCCTCGAAGTGGCATATTATTATCAAGTATTTAGAACATATTTAATATTATATCTTCTATTGTGCAAGTTATTTCACTACATATCATGCCAAAAAACGTTGGGTGGCAAGATAACACGTGATTAGTGTAAAAGTGATGTTGAAAGATAACTATTGAAAATTGTTTTGAGCATGATGAGAGGTGAAAAGGCTGATGGAATTGCTGAAATGAGCCCACTCAAATGCTAGGGGAATGGACACTGAAGTGGCTACAAAGGTGTGGGTGAAATTGCAAAGGGGTATACAATTTTCAACTCTATAGTAGATTATTAAACATCCAATTCCAAAGTTTAGTTTGTTCTTTAGCAAAGTTGGCAGCATATATAAAATAAAATCCAATGAGTTGTCAATTGATAATGGTGAGGGCCCAAACACAACTATGAGAAGGGTCCTCACCCTTATCAATGACATAATTCGAAATCCATGGCACAATCCCAATAACACCACCACCTTTACTATCAATATTAGAAGTTTACAATGAAAAAGTGACGTCTCTCCAAACATTGCATAAAGTAGCAGCAAGTCTTGCATTTTTTAGTTTAACTTCTTTGAGAGAAAGAACTTTTGGCTTCCATTTCATAACACCTTTTTTTAATTTATAATTACAATAAGCGAGTGAAATGTTTCTTACATTTCAAGAGAAGATCTGTAGTTTATGATAAGGATTAGAAGAAATACCATCTTGAGTCTACACATTGAACCTATTGTCAAATTGAAATCTTTGGACTCACTATTCATAAGAGCAGAGGAAGGGAGCCTAGATCTATGGTGAGAGGTAGAAGAAGGTAAAGTGTCACAAGCACACAATTGAGAAGGATGGTGGGAGGGAGAGATAGATTCACAAGTAAGGAATTTAAGAGAGGGGCGAGACAATGAAAGAGGATGATCTTGGAGGAAAAACAAGACGGGACTAGAAGAAGGAACATAAGGCTCTTTCCTCTTCCTAATCATTCTACACTCATCTAACATAACTACATCTTTAAAAGAGGGTGCAGACTTAAAAGAGGTGTCAAAAAGACTACTTGGAGGAAGGGATGTTAGAAAGATATGAACTTTTAGCAACATGAGAAAAATGAAAAGAAGGTTTAGCAATGACATATCAATTAAACCACCCTGGAATGCACCCCTCTCAATAGTTATTTATTGGTTTCAAACAGAAATATACCTCTACATGCTTTCTTAAATTCATACACCCAACAATAATTTATTTACTACCTTCAAGCAAAATAAAAATCCCGAGGGGCTCTTCCAAGAAAAGAGCCAAATCCGTGGCTCTTAGACTCATGCCCCAATGCTTAATTGTTTAATAGCTTCAAACAAAATAAAAAATTCCCTTTGAACAAACAGTTAACGCGCTAAAAAACTAAAAGGTCCAATTATTCTGCACCCAACTTATTTTCTGACTCCAAAACAAATCAAATCATTGGCCTCTGCCGACAACTACATCTCGATAAGTGAGCACAAAACTAATTAGTAAACATCCCTTATCCTTCCAACATGACGGGACCTGCCTTCTAAAGTTAATCTCCAAATGTTTCATGGGCACCGACAATGTATTCATTCAAAAAGCATCCTGATTTTTTTGTTAACAGATAGACAGCTATTAGGGAGTAAACAATAGCTGGTTTCCCAGTCCAATTTGACTGTACACTGGCTTATCAGCTGACTCTGCAACAGGGCAACTGACTTCTCTTTTTCCAATTTCCAAAATCTAGTTTTGGAGCCAATCACTTGCTCAGCTATTAGATATAGTGGCCTGCTGCTGGCCCAGGCTAGGCTGGGCTGGGAGAGACTAGTTCTAGAAAGAAGATCTAGATGAAAAAAAACAAGGAATGGTTGAGTAAATGAGACATTGACTTGCAAAAGTGTCCTAATACCAATGAAGAGATAAAATGTGTTAGAAAAAATCAGGGCTGCCATGTGGACAAAGCATATGAGGCAGAAAAAAGCTCATTATGTGGAAGAGTTCAACCCCATTTGGGACCATGACGAGAAAGGCTACTTACGAGTGACAATTAAGGGCAAGGGAAGATTGTCAGTGACACAACTCAGAACCGCGCCTGATCATCTAAGGTGCAAAATGGGTAGATGGATGATTCCCAAAGAGACTTGGGAAGAAAGAACATGTGTTTTCTGCAACAAAGGAGTGGTTGAAAACGAATGACACTTCATTTTTAGTGTGTTGCTTACCGAGAGATACCTGGACAGTATGAGAACAGCTTGAAGGAGGGTTGTCTAAACTTACTTTTTGAAGAGGAAAGACTACACAAAACTGTCGGTTTCTTTATAAAGATTCATAACCAGAAAACAGATATCGAAAAGAACATGTAGATGACATAAATTTGTTGGTGGATCCCTTAGACCGTTGATCTCGTAGACGTTATTAAAATTTTTTCATTCATTCATTCACCTTTAGCTTTTATCCCATGCATTGAATCCTATGCATGCCTCTCTGCTCTTTAGTGAACAGAAAACGGAAGCAAAATTGTAGTTCATTTTTTTTTACAACTAAGCTTAAACAAATGTCTAGGGCTAGAAAATCTATTTAAGAACTCAGCTGAATATTTTTATTACAGCTATAGGATAGATATCGGATGTGAAAATGATAGCTACAATCTCATTTTGATGATTTTGAGAGGTTACAAAATGATGTGCAGTAGATGATTTTGAGAGGTTACAAAATGATTTGCAGGTAGTTCTCAAAACTGAAGATTTTGAAACATCAGAAGTCTATCAATTTTGTTAAGGAATCCATTAAAAAAATGGTGCACAAATATAATAGAAAAAAACGAGTAACAGAAAAACTGGGCACGCGGCACGATACACTAGAGCGTTAAGATTTATTAGATTGGGAAATTTCACTGTAAACAGTTTCGTATTTCTGAAAAACTGGGAAAAGTCCGGTGGAATTCTAATGGCACGTCCAAGAATCAAATGTGCCATTGAACTTTGTTGGGAGCTGTGCTTAACCAGCATGCAATTTACAATTGGGAGATTTACACCCAGAATCTCCGACTTGTAAGAGCTACAACCTAAAAGTCCGTCTATTATACTATATGCACAGAGGAATAGTAAACATTTGTTTACTATTTTAAATGGGAAAAATTACAAAGCCATCGTCCTCACCAGTAGTAATCCGGCCTCGTCAGCCAGTTCCATATATTGTTACAATAACGTGAATCGATACCTGTAAGCTAACTGCCCCTTCATCTTCATCTTCATCTTCAATCACCACTTGAATATCAAGGATTGCTTATCACAATCATTAGTAAAGTAACCTTTCAATTTTCTCATTGACGGTGGCAGGGGCATTCTTCGCTTATTTCCCTCACACACATCAGCGCCATAAGTTGTTTTCTACTAATATATTTGTGTCCCCAAGGTATTTTCTCTGGTTTCTAAACAATTTTATCCATTTATTTGGATGTCAACCTTCTCCTGTGAGAAATGTGTGTACACGCCTATTGACCTCAATCCAGCTGCATCCAGCTGTTTTCATTGCTTCTTTGTCCTCCTCCATTTTTCTCAACTTTTCAATTTCTTTCCACCCACCACTTGCCGCGTATATTTTTTGAGAGAAGAACATAGGGTGTAGCACTCTTGACTTCCCACTCAATAATATGCTCTGCAGCAAGATGCCTGTTTTCTATTGATATATTCATGTCCCCAGGGTATTTTCTCAAGTTTCCAAAGAAATTATGTATTTATTTTGGATGTCAAATGTCTCCTGAGAGAAATGGGTGTACACGTCTATTGACCTCAATCCAACTGTACCCGGCTGTCTTCATTACTTCTTTGTCTTCCATCATTTTTCTCAACCTTTCAATGTTACTCCACTCACCACTTGCTGCGTATATTTTTTAGTAGAATATAAGGTGTGACACTCCGAGGTTCGAACTCAATAATTTTCTTTGCAGGAAGTTGTCCCAACACTACAACACTACATTGTTATATAATCTACATCCTCCAACTAATGAGTTCCACACACAAACATCAGCCTTTATTGGCATCTTGTTAACAATGGCAAGTGCTTCATCAATGAGTCCAGCTCGGCCAAGCAGATCAACAATACAGAGCTATAGTGACGCACTGAAGGTGTAATACGGTGGTTATCAAACATGGCACTGAAATAGATGTGGCCTTCTTCCACTAGACCAGCATGGCAGCATCGAGACAAAACAACAAATTGAAGTGACATGATTTGGACGAATGCCACAATGTTTCATTTATTCAAAGAGTTTAAGGGGCTTCCTTGGCCCGGCAATGAATAGCATATCCTGCTATCATTGCCGTCCACGACAAAACGTCTTGTTGACGCATCTTGTCAAACACTTTCCGTGCCTTTTCTAGGCTTCCACATTATTCATACATACATCAGATGGAAATCCACTTTCCACTATTTGGTCATGGATTTCCATACCCTGTTGTAGAGCTCCCAAACCTGCACATGCCGGAAGAACGCTAGCAAAGGTTTTATCATCGGGTTTTACCCCTGTCAATTGTATTTGTTTCAATAGCTCCATGGTGTCCTCTGCCTATCCATTATGCCTAAATCCTGCAAGTATCGTGGTCAAGGAAATCAAATCCGATCAGACATTTTATCAAACAAACCGCGTGCAATCTTTATACAGCCACATTTTGCATACATGTCCATAAAGGCATTTGTAATCAGAACATTACACTAATCCGCTTCTTATCACTTCGCCGTGAACTACCGCACCCTCTTCCACTAAGGACAATAAGGAACATGCAGGTAGAACAGACGCAAATGTAAAATGATTGGGTTTCAAGCCTGCCAGCAGCATTCGACCAAGAAACTCTAATGCTTTTTCAGAAAACCCAATCCTCGCATATGCTGCAATCATTACAGCCCACAACCACACGTCCCGTCAGGAAATTTTCTCAAACAGCTGCAGGGCCTCGTCAATGTACCCTTTCTGTGCATACCCTGCAATCAGCGCCGTCCAGGATACCGTATCTGGTTGAGGAATTTTGTCAAACATGTATCGTTCATTCTCTAAACTTCCACATTTTGCATACATGTCTACAATTGCATTTGCCACGAAGACATCTTCATCGAATCCTCTGCGCTTTACATCATTATGGATCTCAATAACATCCTCCATAGATGCCAAGCTGGCACAGGGCGGAAGAACAATGGCAAAGGTAAAGTGATATGGTAAGACATCTGTGTATTGCATTTAACGGAACAGTTCCAATGCCATTTCAGGAAACCCCTGCTTTGCGTAAGCTGAAATCATAGCAGTCCACGAACATACGTCTTTGTGAAGAATATGATCGAAGAATTTTCGAGCATCTGTCAGGCTTCCGCACTTGGCATACATGTTAACCAGCATGTTTATCACGGCCCTGTTAACGATTAGTCCTTCGGTACAAATGTGGGAGTGAATTAATTTGGCGTTTGCTAAAGTTTTCTTCCTAACTCAGATCTGCAAGAGAAAAATTTATGTACAACAATCGATATGATAATCCACAATATTATACAACAGATGCAATGCCTCCTTCAGACAGCATTGTTTACAGAGCGATGTGATGTAATTTGCGATCAACTCCGCCATCGCCATCGCCATGGACTGAAAAAAGAGTTTTTGTTTTCAGATTTCTCATAATATTTGCTTGTTCCTCACTCTTCTTTCTGACTGAGAAGGAAACCCTAACTTTAACCTGTGAGAAAATATCGTAGAGCTTGAACAACCAGTCAGCTGTGATTTCTTAGAGGGAAAAGAGTTCTACTTTAAATCTCTCACAATACATTTGTATTTTATCTTTACTGAAAAGACGATAATTTGAAGTTAAATTTAAAAAAAATCTATTTTTACATAAGAAAGTATATGGGCATAGATGTTTGATATATCAATTGATTAATGATATGATTTTTGTAATAACATTAAAAAAAAATGTTATTGAATGGTTGGTAGGTGGATATATTTGGTAATGTAAAGTTAAAATTAAAAATTATACATTTATACAAGAAGATATGGACATACATTTTAGATATATAAATTGACTAGTGATATGACTTTCAACAATATTCAAATGTGTTATTGAATGATTGATAGGCATATATATTTTATATCTTGAAATGAAATTTTAAAAAACATGTTTTTGCGCAAAAAATTATATGAACATGTATGTTAGCTATATGAATTGATCAATGATATGATCTGTAACATGATTACAAAATGTTAATTGAATGATTGATAGGTGTATATATTTTTAGTCTTGTTGGCTAAGCACTTCACATTTATGGTTTTTGACAAAATTGCTTTGTATAAAGTTTGGTTGATATGGCTATTAATAGTTGTCTTTCAACTATTTAATGACATTAAAATGTATTGCTGAAAGATTGATATGTGTAAATTTTTTCAGTCTTGTTGGTAAACACAACACATTTATGTTTTTTAGAAGAGTTCTTTAATGTTAGGTTACCATGACTATAAATATTTGTGTTTATCAACTATTTTGTAACACCTTTAGGTGTTGTTGGTGGTTTAAATGCTAGCAAAAATTTTCAAAATGAAATAATACACCTAAGGTGTAAATACCCATTCTCATGGTATTATTTTTTAAAATGAATAACTAATTGTTTAATAACATACTATAAAATATATATTGCAATAATTGTATTGCATATTATTTGGTTGATATGACCATAAAAATAGTTTGTTTTTTTTTCAAATTTCTCATAATATTTTCTCATTCCCCACTCTTCTTTCTAATTGCAATAGACAGAGTAAATTTTAGTTGTTGAAGAGCTTGAACAACCAATATGTTATGATTTCCAAATAGGAAGAGAGCCCCACCTAACCACACCACCCCCTGCCCCCGACAATTTTATTTTTTTCTTTAATGAGAAGAATAAATTGAAATTAACTTTTAAAAAAAGTATCTTAATTTAAGAAGTCAATGTTTAAATAATGCATCTTTCATAAGAAACTATATGGACATATATTTTTGACATATCAATTGATTAATGATATGAAATGAAAAGTGTTCATTGAATGATTGATATGTGCATATATTTGTAGGTTTGTTGTCTAAGCACTATACATTTATGTTTTTTTATCAAAGTTATTTTGTATAAAGTTTGGTTGATATGACTATAAATATTAGTGTCTTTTAGCTATTTAATAACATTCTAAATGTATTGTTGAATGGTTGATACTTGCAAATATTTGCAGTTTTGTTGGCTAAACACAACACATTTATATTATTTTGAAGAGATATTTTGTACAAGATGACTATAAATATTTGTGTTAAAAAGCTATTTGTAACACCTTCAGGTGTTGTTGCTAGTTTAAATACTAGCTAATATTTCTCAAAATGAAAAAAAATACCTAAGGTGTAAATAATTATTCTCATGATAATATTTGTGATAATTAATAACTAATTTCTTACTAACATACAATAAAATATATATTGTGATAAATTTATTATATATCATTATCATGGTGGTCAATAGCAAAGCAATCACATAAACATCCTTGAGATGCATCACACATGCAACACTTAAGCAATAAACTTGACATAATATATATCTTAAAAAATATTTCAAGGAAAAACCCAACACCAAAGTATCCTCCATGTATATTTCATAGTCACCAATATTATTATTACAACATGATATTAGAGTATCACTTCTCAACCTCAATTACTGAATATGTCTAGAGAAAACTTAGTAGCATAATCCTTTACAAAAATAACTTCTCTAAAATCTTTATCCAAGCATACAAAAAATAGAGAAAACTTAAAACCTAATACAGTCATGACAAAGGGACATATTAGGTAACCAACCATGCAACCCCCACAAACCCATCTTACATTGAAAACATAAAAAGGTATAACACAAACCCATACAATGATGTAATATTTTTATTGATGCATGCTTTAAAATATTTGCATTCATTACTGTTCAAGATTAGAATTGTCACCCTAACTCAGGCATTAGGGCTTCATGACAATTCTATCTAAAAATGGAAACTTCCTCTAGCTGTGGGTGAACTATGGATGAGCAAGAGTCTCTGGATTCTAGGCCGGTTCCTATCAACTATGGAATATCACCACCTGATTGATAACTTAATTGGGAAAAGGGAAGAAGGAAACTTTTGAAAACAAAAACTGGATAGGGGTGATACACCAAAAATGAATTCAGACTTTTGATGAAAAGATAAAACAGTAACTCCAACTCATATATCAAAGGCTTGACCCTTCAAATCTCTAATCAACATATAGGCTAAACT
>MU226434.1:552875-591432 GCA_018584345.1 Thuja plicata
AGAAGGAATATAGATGCACTCTCTTCTCTTGGATAACAATGAAAATAACACTTGCAAAGAAAGATGAAAATAGGATCATAGAATCAAAACTCCAAATGTATGAACCAATGAAAACATCTGCTTTATTATGCACCAAAATCTGACAAAAATGTGGTTACAAACATGAATCCAAGGCACAAAAGAACAATAAGCTCACTTTGCCTTCTTTTCAAAATCTGCAACTCCAACAGATACAAAATGCATAAAAAGACTATAGGAATCAGAAATTCACTAACAACTCTCTCTCCACAATCTTGACACCCCTACTATGAAGCAAAAACCTTCATTATATAGCCAACATGGCTTATTTCAAAAAAATTTACCCCCCAAACAAACCTTCCACAAGATTAGATCTCCTAAACTATAGGGCCAAATTAGCACCCTAAATCAAACCATAAGCTTAGCCCCTATAAAGTTGACAAATAAAAATATATCTAATTACATATCTTTTCAACTTTTTAAATCTTCTCAAAAGCAAAAACCCGAATACATAACCTCACAATGCAAACACAGCAACCCTAATCCTAACACAACCTGGTTACATAAAAGATTTAACCCTGACAACACTATACTCTAGCAACTAGTGTAACTGTAGTTTGTTTGTTTGATCACAGTCCACCATCGACATGACCACTTTCTCTTGAAAAGATAGTTTTATGTTTCATGGCACTAAAAGGTACCGCCGTGGCAATATGGAGGGAATGTCGATGCACTGGGAACTGTAACTGCATTTACTCCATCTGACAGTGGATTTCAAGTGTGGGTAAAACACAATGCATATTCATCATTTTCATTTGTATCTTAGGGGTTTTTCCTTTGTGGCGCCACCATGTTGAATCTGGAAACCATGATCTCTGCAATGTATCCGCCTTTGTTCTGTGGAGAAGCTCCAGATTCATGAGCTTTATGAGGAAGAAAAGATGTAGTTTTTATTCGCCATAATCCATGGCATCTTTTGATGACTTTATTTTCAACACTGTTGGAGTTCTTCAATTCTTTCTTTGCTCGAATTCAGGTTTTAACTGTGAGTTATCTTCCATTTGCTTGAATATTGGAACACTTGGTGGTGCAGTGTCTTTAAGCCAATACAAATGGCGCTGCAGACTTGATTGTAACTCATGTTCTGGAGTTGATGTTTTAGTTGACCACCACTGCAAGTCTAGGAGTGATCTCAAACTGTGGGTGAGGTGTTGAGTTACCATGAAACTCGGCTTTGAATTGGGGATATCTCTCCCATAGTTTTAGACTCATCCCCAGTTCGTAGTGTAACATGAAGCTGGGAGAAACACTGCGGCCTCTACTGTTTGTTCTTTGAATGATGTGGGTTATATTTACACTTTGATAGTGTCGTGACTCATCTTGGCTTCCTCCTTCAGACACGCTGGCAACAGTCCAAGCTATGATTGAAAATTTTGACAGCAAACTACCATGTGGGTTCTCTTCAGCAAAAATGTACGACTGAAAGATGTGGTAGATGCATTCAGTTTTAAGTTATGACATCTTTCAATCATAAGCTTTACTGTTTTTCTGCAAGTTGATTAAAACCATGAATTAAAGCATAAAGAGAAGACATAAGCTACTTTGCACATACAGATAAGTTCATTTTCTTTTGTGGTTTGTTTATTCTGTTGGCAGCTTGTGTACATTTTTGTATCCCTGATTTTTTTCCTTTACTATCAACATATGCACATATCATAACCAGGAACCCACTTTGTTGTTAAATAGAAAATGTGTGCTGTCATTTAGGCTTTATTTATGAATCCCATACTCTGTTTGTTCTTTGAATGCATCTTGACACCACTCCACAGATAAGTAATCATTATTATTTTTCTCACTACTTTTCAAATGTAAAATAAGAATGCACTATTATGGCCGATAATAATGTAATCACTGCTTAATGTTTAGGCTTTGCTTGATGTCGACTGTTGTAAAACACTCATATGGCTGTTGAACTGGTTTTTGTTTGCTGTCGAGCCCATCATTACATTACTGCTTAATGTTGAACTTCGCTATCGACTATTGTCCAAGCTGTCATCTGCAATACCCACATGGCTTTTGAAGATGCATTTACTGTTAACTTGATGCTTGTCTGTATTTGTAATGAAACACGGGTCTTAGGAATGTCAAATGCTCTTTTCTTTTAAAAGCACTCCTCTTTCGGTCGTCAAACAAAACTTGTAGTAAGCATAACAGATGCTTCCTTGTTCGATCATAATTGACTGTCTGAAACAATCATACACAAGATATTTAAATTATGTTTAGAAACACATTAAGTTTCACAGTTTTACTGATAATAGTGTGAGCATTTTTTAGAATGGAAACACAATATGTTGAATATGTTGTTGTCTTCAATGTAGAAAATGCACTGTTCTCCTTTTGAGATGCATTTTAGAAAGAAAACCCATGGGGTTCGAGCATGGGCTCGTGACTCCCATGGGTTTTACTCAAAATAGGGAGCCCTAATTTGCAAGTATATTTCTTTTACCAAGCTTGCATTTGTTGTACTGATAAACCTCATGGATATTCTATGATATTTTGTCCATCATGTTTGTATTCTGTGTGTGTTTCACCATTATGAATGTAACCCCATGTTGATAATGAGATTGTTGATCACTCTTTTCACTTGCAGCTTTTGCATTTCTTGTTTCACTTTCTTTCTTTGCAGATTCAGTTGTTTAAAATGAACATAACAACATCTTCTCACTTTACAGAGCATATGCACAATCTCTATGCATGTCGTTTTCAACTTTGATCTCCAAAATGAACTTTTTAATAGTTGTTTGAAACAATCATACACAAGATATGAAAAAGCACTTACTGTAACAACATTTATCAATCTCCTTTATTTGCATGATCTCTAATGAACTTTCAGATTCTTTCAATTTTGTACTTCTCTAATTCATTAAAAATATTTCTTTGATCATGTTCCTCCCGCAACATCTTTTGAATTCTTTCGTGCATTTGCATCTTTTTCTGCATTCTGTTATACATACCTGCCCACTTGCACACAAAACACTACTTAATTTATTAGGTCATCACATAATATGAATCAATTAACATTTGTGAGTGAGTGTATGCTGAGATGGAATTCACTCATGAGTGTTGGTTGATTTGTATCATTTGTTGAACTAGTAGGTTAATCAAATTCTGAAAAAAGGTTTCTTAGATGCCATGCTAAGTTCTTTTTATTCAGATATCTGATTACATAGAAAAGAATAACATATATCAAAGTGATCATAAATAGTAAAAGGTTTCATATTTAGAACAAGTCCCTTTAATACTATTTTTCAGATACTATGGATGAATGTTTTCTTGTTACATTGATTCCATCAGATTGATATGCAGCCTTAGAAGAACTGATTGTATGATGTTTGTGTTCCATGTATTGCTTAGATCCAGCTATATCTAACACCCCACTTTCTCTCATGATGCAGGTGAACCCTAAAATACCTAAATGCAGATGAAGATATGGACTATGGAGACCTAGAACCTGACATGCAACTATAAACACACCAAACACAAGGCAATGCATAGGACCCTTACTCCATACTTTAAATTATGCCTCCTATTCTACAAGGTACTATTACTTTGACATGAAAAGAAAGATGAAACAACACTTGTACAATACATTCAGTTTGAATGCACAATGTAATTGATCAATTATAATTTGGAAATTTTGGAATGTGATCAACTCTTAGAGTGCAAATAATAACTTCTGAAAATGAATGTAGTGATAGAATGTTTATTAATAATATCTGAAGGATAATATTAATGGGACTTTTCTAAAAATGCATTTTTTCCAATCTGTGGTTAGTTTGATGCATGCTGAAAATTAGGATAACAATTTTGGCGACCTCTGCTGGATGTCTGCCTGCTAGACGCAACCCTAGACCTTTATCCTTGGGCAATAGAGTTAGGAAACTAGAAACCAAGAATGCAACCATTATTGAAATCAAAATGCAGCTACCCTAGACTAATGCAGCCTAAAGACCTAAGCAACCTAGAGACCTATGTGATTGGACAACACTTATTGAAAATGAAACCTAGACAAAAACCTAACCCTCAAAGCAAAGCTTGAGGTGTATTCCATTAACTTGAATTTGCAAAATTTCTCCATCCCTTGTGGACAATTGATAAGCATTGTTTTCCCTACAAGCTGTAATAAAAAAAGGGCCTGCCCAAAAGTTATCAAATTTATCATGCTGCCTTGGCCTGCTTTTTAGTACATCCCACCTGAGCACTAGATCACCTTCTTTGTAATCCTTGGATGTAGTCTTCTTGTCAAAAGACCTCTTAGCTTGTGCTTGAATCAATTCCATAGTTTCAAATTCCCTTTTTCTTTCTTCCTCCAACTGCAATAAACCAGCATACCTCAAGGCAAGGGAATCTCCTTCTTTAAAAAGTAGCATTTGATCAGCTAGCTGTAATGCAGGAAATTCTGTAGATATGGGTAATCTGGCCTCTTTGCCATAAAAAAGGACATAGGGTGAATTCCCAATAACCTGCTTAGGTGTAATTCTATCCAGCCACAAAGATGCCTTCAACTTAGATTGCCAATCTCTCTTGTTTCCTTGCAAAGTCTTCTTGATGATCCTGATTAGGATTTTATTGGTCGACTCTGCAAGACCATTACCCTGTGGATAGTAATTAGAAGTACTTAAATAAATACCATTCTTGACAGCCCATTCGGTTATAGATGATCCAACAAAAGCCAAGGCATTATCTGATACTGTGAGGAACTCCAAACCTTGTAACAATATCATCATAGAAATTCATAACAACATTTCCAGAAGATTCCTTTAGTGCAATGGCCTCAGTTCACCTAGTAAAATAATCTGTAGCAGTCAAGATCCATTTATGCCCTGCACTAGAATTAGGGTTTATTGGGCCAATAAAGTCCACTCCCCACTTGTTGAATGGCTGATCAACAATGATTGGTTTTAATGGCAATGCTACCAGCCTTTGCTTTCCTGCAAACATAGCACAATTTTGGCATTTTCTTGCCCATGAGTGAGTATATTTGAATAAATTTGGCCAATAATAGCCAGCTCTCAGAATTTTCCATATTTTAGTTTTGGGGCTGAAATGCCCTCCACAAGATCCATCATGAAATTTAGACAAAATCTTATTCTGATCAATATAATCTATACATCTAAGAAGCATACCAGCAAGATCTTTCCTATACAGAATGTTATCAATTAGCACATAAGGAATAGATTGAAGCCTGAAGTACCTTCTTTTGGCTCTATCAAGATTTATTGGACATTGACCAACTTGCAGAAATCTGGTCATATATGATAACCAGGATGTTGAATCATTAATTAGTACAGGATCTCCTTGGGGTAAGATGGCTTCTTCAGTGGGCTTAACCTGATCTTCTCCTTCTTCCATCTGAGCACATAAACCTTTCCCTCTAACCATCTTGGTCACATGGATTTGTAAATCATATTCCATGACTTTAGTTATCCACCCTTCCCTCTTTTCACTGACATCTTTATTTAACAAAAATTCTTTAATGCTAGGGTGTGCAATTATTAGATGTATTCTATTCCCAGCAACCATATGTTTAAACTTCTTTAAGGCTTTTATGACAACTAACACATGTTTTTCTACAAAACCATATTTTTCCTCATAATTATTCATACCTTTACTAAAAAAGGCTATTTACTGCTCCTCTCCTTCCTCATTCTTTTGCACCAGCATTGCTGAAACTGTGTCAATACCACCATAAGAATATAAAACAAAATCCTTAGAGAAGTTAGGATTAGCTAAAGTAGGGGCTGAAGATAAGGCATGTTTAATTTGCTAAAAACTCTCCCTTCTCTCAGCAGTCCAGCTGAAAGGCACATCCTTGTTTAACATAGAAGTCAAAGGTTTCAATAAATTTGCAATATTAGGAATAAAGCACCTAGCAAAATTTATCCTTCCAATAAAACTTTGCAATCCCTTTTTATGTTTTGGCAGTGATAATTCAATAATTGCATGAATCCTTTCAGGATCAATTTTTGTACCTCCTTTAGACACTTGGTACCCCAAAAGTTTGCCTTCATGTACCACAAAAATAGACTTCTTTGGGTTAAGAGAGATTCCAAACTCTCTACATCTCTGCAAAATTTGTTTCAAATGGTCTATGTGCTGGTTCACAATTTTGCTGTAAATGGTAACATCATCCAGATATACTAGAACAAAGTTATACATCAAATTTTTGAAAGCCATGTCCATTGCTTTCTGAAAAGTAGCCCCTGCATTTGACAACCCAAATGGCATTCTTTGGTAAGCCATTGTACCCCATTTAGTGGTAAAGGTTGTTTTGAATTTATCAGATTTTTTAACTAAAATCTGGTTATAACCAGAATATCCGTCCAAGAGTGAGAATCTTTCAAAACCTGAAACATATTGAAGAATCTGTTCCATGGAAGGAAGAGGATGTCTGTTCTTCAGAGATGCCCTATTAAGGTCTCTAAAATCTACACAGAGTCTTATTTCTCCATTTTTCTTCCTTACTGGAACTAGATTGGACACCCATGATGTATGTTTTATTGGGAATACTATGCCTCCATCTAAGAGCTTTCTTAGTTCTTTCAACATTAAAGGTTCTAATTTGGGGTTTATGGGCCTTTGCCTCTGCCTGATTGGTTTTGCATTTGGTTCTAACTCTATGGTATGTTGAGTTAGTTGAGGATCAAATCCTTTTAAATCAACATAATCCCAAGCAAATACATCACTATATTCTCTGAAAAGATCAATAAACAATTCTTTTTCTTTGGGAGAATTTATTTTACCAACCTTCAGATACGTGTCTCTAAAGATCTCCACCTCCTCATAATGATCTTCTTTAACCAGTAAACTAGTTTTACTCTTTCTGAATTGATCATCAGAATTAAAGGCTGATTCCAGGCTGACCAATCCTCTTGGAAGCTTGTTACTCTTCAACTGGATCACTTGATTCTCCATTTGCTGATCATACTTATCACTTTTACGGGCTAAAAACCCTTCAGTTTCTGTCATAATACTCAAGATGTGTTCATCAGTATTGAAAACTTGCCAATTACCATCATTGTCTGGGATATATAACCTTGCAACAATTTTAACATGTGACTGGTCTAAAATTAGTCCTTTATTTTATGTAATTGAAGCATGTGCACCAATACCAGCCAATCTGTCAGCATGCATATTTTTCCTTCTAGGTATGGAAATAAGATTAAAGGCATCAAAATCTTCCAAAATATCAAACACTCTTGACTTATACAGCTTTAAGAGATCATTATTAACAGTATTAATTCCTCTCACCTGCCTTACTATCAACTCACTGTCTCCAAATTCCCTTAAACATTTGATTCCCCTTTTCCTATCCCACTCCAAGCCCTGGATCAAGCTCTCATATTCTACTCTATTGTTAGAACATGGAAAAGATAACTTGTAAGCAACATAAAATTTATCACCATGAGGTGATACCAACATAACTCCTGCACCAATACCATCTTTATTGTTAGACCCATCAAAATATAGATCCCATAGTTGGTTAGATAATTCAGATTCAGGACATTGATCTTTAATCAGATTAGGAAAAATTGAATCAGATTCTAACATTACATAATTACCAAAACCAACATCAAACACATCAATATCTTAATCACTTCTAGCTGCCCATTCATCTAGGAAAAAATCAAGATATCCTTCAGTTTGTGTGTTATAAGATGAAGTCTCATTGATTTCATCTGGATCCATGATCACACAACTTGCATTCATGGGGCTAGGATTATAAGGGTCTATATGGTCTTTGGCCCATAACTCTGATTTTATGGTCACCTTAGCACCATATCTAGTTCTAAAATATAGATAAGACCAATCTGATGAGAAATATCTATCTATCTTGGCTATGAAGTCTTTGATAAACATAGAGAAAAGTAAGGTGGTAGATCTATGACAAAAATATCCTGAGAAATGGAGAAGTTTGGACATGTGTGCAAGGTTAAACTTGCATTTTCAACAACTCCTACTGTTTTAATTGAAGAACCATGAAGCTGAACAACTCCTTTCTCAAGAGGTTCATATTTTAAACCCAATACATCATCTATGCTCTTTGGCATGACAGTGCTGGTTGCACCACTGTCTACCATGCAATTATGCACCAATTTGTTTCCAATAATTAAAGAGACATAGAAGGGAGGAGGCTTAACATTTGCATATTTCTTACCTTCCTTTTCTGTCATCTTCTGCATATTTGCTGGCTTTCTTTCAATTGGTATTGCTTATTGATTTAAATCTGCAACCTTTTTACTTACTTCTACTTCTGATTGTTGCACCTTACCAATCTTCTTTTCTTCTTTAATCAATTCATCATGCACTTTTGAAGGCTCTAAATTGGCCATGACTACTCTCAGAGGATGATTTACAACTTGATGTGGAATTGTTGTTCCTTTTAATAGCTCCTCTTTCAACAAATCGGTTTGCCTTGGAATAGCTAATGAATCCCACATAGAAATTGAAACACTCATCTTTTTCATATTATCAACAATGTTATAAGGAACAACAAACTGTACCTTCTGAGGAGACTTACCAATACTCTGATACGGCTGTTTCTGATACTTTGTTTCTTTGTTGGCATGAGTAGAGGCCCCTTTTAGAATTGAAACTGGTGGAATGACTGATGATTGATTTGTAGCAACAATCCTAGGAGCCGACTGCTCTGATCTCTTCTTGGCTCTTGTGTTTGCTAATATGGATGAATCATCATTCACTCCACAGAACTCTTCCTCTTGCCAATTGAGGAATGCAGTGTCAGGAGCAGTTGTATCACAGTGTTGCCGAGCCTCTTCAGTGGATACAACAGGTTGTGAATCCATTATATTTTGAACCATTAAGGCTTGATTAAGCACTCCATTAGTACATTTAGACTGATTGTGTTGTTTATTTTAGGGATAACACCATTCATAATCTGCAGCAAGGTTATTTTGGCTAGGAACAATATCCCTAACAACATTAAGAGGTGATGGATTGTAAGGCCTATAAGGCCTTTGATTCCAGTTTTGCCTATTGGTATTACTATTTCCTTGATATTGTTGCTTGTTGCCTTGATAACTGGGCTGATTAGGCTAATGAGATGAAGAACCAAAAAATTGACCTTGAGTATGGGCTATTGGATGGCTTTGCTACCTTTTCAGGTTTACTTAGTTCATTCCCAAAAGTTTGTGGCAAGCTCTCAATCTTTTGTTGACTATTTTTTATGCTTTGCAATTCACTGGGAGGGACAATAGGCATAATTTCTGCACTTTTACAAGATGGTAATGAGGCTAGAGGTGGGACAACTAGTGGCATGTTGGATTGGATGTTAGGAAAATAAGGCATGGGTGGCCTAGGAGCTATCTTTCCTGCCTGAATGAGACTATTTTCTACCCTTATCGCAATATCAAAAGCTTGAGGTAAAGAATTCCCTCCCATGGACTGGATCATTACTAAAATATCACTATTCAAGCTTTTAAGAAAGTACAAAAATGCATACTCGACAGAGGGTCTTACCATGGTAGGGATCCTATTCCAAGTCTTCTAAAATATGAGATTAAAATCACTTAGTTCCTCTTGTGGAGCCCTTTTAATGGTAGTTAGTTTCTCTACCAGAGACAGATTGTCAGATTTATCCTCAAAAAACTTAGAAAGCCTTATCCCAAAAATATCCCATGTAGCAATAGAATTTACTGGAAGATTTCTGAACCAGTCAAGAGCTTTACCTTTAAGTGATGCATCCAACAACTTCATAGCCACATCTTCCTCTGTGACATGATGGACATTGCACAGAGATGCAATATCTTTGATGTGTTCAATAGTTGTCACTTGACCTTCTCCGGTGAATGATGGCAAACCTTTCAAGGCAACCAAAGGTATATTGTTGTGAATTGCAATCCGGAGAGGACTACCTTGATCAAAAGGGACAAATGGCAGATTTCTTTCCATTCCTGCAACTGGTGGTACTTGTTGCTGAACAACAGGTACAACAGGAGTTTGAGTATGTTGAACTGCCTTCCTTTGGTAAGTCTTCAAATTCTAGAGATTTGGTGCAGTAACACTTGTAGAAGCTCCAAAAATAGAGTTATCTATAAACCAATTCTCAACACTTGAAAATTTTGATTCGCAATGATTAGGAACACTTAGATCTTCAGGAAGATTGATTTCTTCAATAATAACCTCAAGTTCCTCTAAATTTACAGCTTGATCTTAAAAAATGGGGTTATCAAATGAAGAGAAATTTGAATTTAATAGAGTACCTCTTGGATTTTGTGATGTTCTTCCACCTCTGAAAGACCTTCCTTCCCTTTTGCTTGACTGTAACTCCTGGTATACAAATCCTTCCTTGTTTGATCTAGTTGGAGTTTTGCTCATTAAAATCCACACTAAGAGCTGAAACTGAAATTTAAAACAACCAGAGAACTAACAGCTCAGAACTGAGAAGTAGTTTGTGGTCCCACCGGGCGTGCCAAAAACTATTCAGGATTAGAATTGTCACCCTAACTTAGGCATTAGGGCTTCATGACAATTCTATCTAACAATGGAAACTTCCTCTAGCTGTGGGTGAACTATGGATGAGGAAGAGTCTCTGGATTCTACGCCGGTTCCTATCAAATATGGACTATCACCACCTGATTTATAACTTAATTGGGAAAAGGGAAGAAAGAAACTTCTGAAAACAAAAATTGGATAGGGGTGATACACCAAAAATGAATTCAGAATTTTGATGAAAAGATAAAACAATAACTCCAACTCATATATCAAAGGCTTGACCCTTCAAATCTCTAATCAACATATAGGCTAAACTAATTTTCAATACTAGGGTTAAACCACAAATATCTCAAATAGTCAGCAAACATACATTTTCCATACAAGGTTTTGAATAATTGATCACCTTAAGAAGGAATATAGATGCACTCTCTTCTCTTGGATAACAATGAAAATAACACTTGCAAAGAAAGATGAAAAAAGGATCATAGAATCAAAACTCCAAATGTATGAACCAATGAAAACATCTGCTTTATTCTGCACCAAAATCTGACAAAAATGTGGTTACAAACATGAATCCAAGGCACAAAAGAACAATAAGCTCACCTTGCCTTCTTTTCAAAATCTGAAACTCCAACGGATACAAAATGCATAAAAAGGCTATAGGAATCAGAAATTCACTAACAACTCTTTCTCCACAATCTTAACCCCCCTACTATGAAGCAAAAACCTTCATTGTATAGCCAACATGGCTTAAAAAATTGCCCCCGAAAAAAACCTTCCACAAGATTAGATCTCCTAAACTATAGGGCCAAATTAGCACCCTAAATCAAACCCTAATCTTAGCCCTATAAAGTTGATAAATAAAAATATATCTAATTACATATCTTATCAACTTTTTAAATCTTCTCAAAATCAAAAACCCGAATACATAACCTCACAATGCAAACACTGCAACCCTAATCCTAACACAACCCGGTTACATAAAAGATTTAACCCTATCGACACTATACTCGAGCAACTAGTGTAACTGTAGTTTGTTTGTTTGATCACAGTCCACCATCGACATGACCACTTTCTCTTGAAAAGACAATTTTATGTTTCGTGGCACTAAAAGGTACCACCGTGGCAATATGGAGGGAATGTCAATGCACTGGGAACTGTAACTGCATTTACTCCATCTGACAGTGGATTTCAAATGTGGGTAAAAGACAATGCGTATTCATGGTTTTCATTTGTATCTTAGGGTTTTTTCCTTTGTGGCACCGCCATGTTGAATCTAGAAACCATGATCTCTGCAATGTATCCGCCTCTGTTTTGTGGAGAAGCTCCAAATTCATGAGCTTTATGAGGGAGAAAAGATGTAGTTTTTATTCGCCATAATCCATGGCATCTTTTGATGACTTTCTTTTCAACACTGCTGGAGTTCTTCAATTCTTTCTTTGCTCGAATTTGGGTTTTGACTGTGAGTTATCTTCCATTTTCTTGAATGTTGGAACACTTGGTGGTGCAGTATCTTTAAGCCAATACAAATGGTGCTGCAAACTTGATTGTAACTCGTGTTTTGGAGTTGATGTTTCAGTCGACCACCACTACAAGTCTGGGAGTGTTCTTGAACTGTGGGTGAGGTGTTGAGTTACCATGAAACTCGGCTTTGAACTGGGGATATCTCTCCCACAGTTTCAGACTCATCCCTAGTTCGTAGTGTAACATGAAGTTGGGAGAAACACCGCGGCCTCTACTGTTTGTTCTTTGAATGATGTGGGTTATCTTTACACTTTGATAGTGTCGTGACTCATCTTGGCTTCCTCCTGCAGACACGCTAGCAATAGTTCAAGCTGTGACCAAAAGTTTTGACAGAAAACCACCATGTGGGTTCTCTTAAGCAAAAACGTAACTTATGACTGAAAGATGTGGTAGATGCATTCAATTTTAAGTTATGTCATCTTTCAGTCATAAGCTTTACTGTTTTCCTGCAAGTTGATTAAAACCATGACTTAAAGCATAAAGAGAAGACATAAGCTACTTTGCACATACAGATAAGTTCATTTTCTTATGTCGTTTGTTTATTCTGTTGGCAACTTGCGTACATTTTTGTATCCCTGATTTTTTTCCTTTACTATCAACATATGCACATATCATAACCAGGAACCCACTTTGTTGTTAAATAGAAAACTTGTGTTGCCATTTAGGCTTTATTTATGAATCCTCATACTTTTTTTGTTCTTTGAATGCATCTTGACACCACTCCAGAGGTAAGTAATCATTATTATTTTTCTCACTGCTTTTCAAATGTAAAATAAGAATGCACTGTTGTGGCCGATAATAATGTAATCACTGCTTAATGTTTAGGCTTTGCTTGATGTCGACTGTTGTAAAACACTCACATGGATGTTGAACTGGTCTTTGTTTGCTGTCGAGCCCATCATTACATTACTGCTTAATGTTGAACTTCACTGTCAACTGTTGTCCAGGCTGTCATCTGCAATACCCACATGGCTTTTGAAGATGCATTTAATGTTAACTTGATGCTTATCTATATTTGTAATGAAACACGGGTCTTAGGACTGTCAGATGCTATTTTATTTTAAAAGAACTCCTCTTTCAGTCTTCAAACAAAACATGTAGTAAGCATAACAGATGCTTCCCTGTTCGATCACAATCCACTGTCTGAAACAATCACACACAAGATATTTAAATTATGTTTAAAAAAACATTTAGTTTCACAGTTTTACTGATAATAGTGTGAGCATTTTTTAGAATGGAAACACAATATGTTGAATATGTTGTTGTCTTCAATGCAGAAAATACACTGTCCTCCTTTTGAGATGCATTTGAGAAAGAAAACCCATGGGGTTCGAGCACGGGCTCGAGGCTCCCATGGGTTTTACTCAAAATAGGGAACCCTAATTTGCATGTATATTTCTTTTACCAAGCTTGTATTTGTTGTACTAATGAACCTCCTGGATATTCTATGATATTCTGTCCATCATGTTTGCATTCTGTGTGTGTTTCACCATTATGAATGTAACCCCATGTTGATAATGAGATTGTTGATCACTGTTTTCACTTGCAACTTTCACATTTCTTGTTTCACTTTCTTTCTTTGCAGATTCAGTTGTTTAAAATGAACATAACAACATCTTCTCACTTTACAAAGCATATGCACAATCTCTATACATGTGGTTTTCAACTTTGATCTCCAAAATGAACTTTTTAACAGTTGTTTGAAACAATCATACACAAGATATGAAAAAGCACTTACTGTAACAACATTTCTCAATCTCCTTTATTTGCATGATCTCTAATGAACTTTCAGATTCTTTCAATTCTGTACTTCTCTAATTCATTAAAAATATTTCTTTGATCATGTTCCTCCAGTAACATCTTTTGAATTCTTTCATGCATTTGCATCTTCTTCTTCATTCTGTTATACATACCTGCCCACTTGCACACAAAACACTACTTAATTTATTAGGTCATCAGATAATATGAATCAATTAACATTTGTGAGTGAGTGTATGCTGAGATGGCATTCACTCATGAGTGTTGGTTGATTTGTATCATTTGTTGAACTAGTAGGTTAATCAAATTATGAAAAAAGGTTTCTCAAATACCATGCTAAGTTATTTTTACCCAGATATCTGATTACATAGAAAAGAATAACATATATCAAAGTGATCATAAATAGTAAAAGGTTTCATGTTTAGAACAAGTCCAATTAATACTATTTTTTAGATACTATGGATGAATGTTTTCTTGTTACATTGATTCCATCAGATTGATATGCAGCCTTAGAAGAACTGATTGTATGTTATTTGTGTTCCATGTATTTCTTAGATCCAGCTGGATCTAACACCCCACTTTCTCTCATGATGTAGGTGAACCCTAAAAGACCTAAATGCATATGAAGATATGGAGTATGGAGACCTAGGACCTAACATGCAACTATCAACACACTGACCACAAGGAAATGCATGGGACCCTTATTCCATACTTTCAATTATGCCTTCTATTCTGCAATGTACTATTATTTTGACATGAAAAGAAAGATGAAACAAAACTTGTACAATACATTCAGTTTGAATGCACAATGTAATTGATCAATTATAATTTGAAAATTCTGGAATGCAATCAACTCTTAGAGTACAAATAATAACTTCTGAAAATGAATGTAGTGATATAATGTTTATTAATAATATCTGAAGGATAATATTAATGGGACTTTTCTAAAAATGCATTTTTTCCTATCTATGGTTACTTTGATGCATGCTGAAAATTAGGATAACAATTACACATGCTCATTGTGACTACATCATGTTGAATTAAAGTGTGAGTTGCATTAGAGATGTGTTGAGGAGTGAGATGTGTCAAGGGGAGTTACATAAGATGGTTGAGGTTATATGAGTTTTTTTGCATGAGCCTTGTAATTGCACAAAAGGGTAAGAATGTGTGGCTATCCTCCAAGGGAGGTTGACATTGGGTTGAAGGTGCACAAATAGTTCCTTCATTGAGAGAGAATGGGTAAATGAAGTGAGAGGTGTGTCTCCTAAAAACATGTATTGGGTAGAGGATAGGTGGTTGTGAGAGTGATTTTTTTGTAAGTGTGAGAGAAAAATTTAGTTGGTGAAAGCAATTTTTGAATCCTAGCGAGTTGATGCATGATTGAGTATACATTGTGAGATGGAACAAGGAAATAATATGGGTTTTGATCTAGGATACCATTAAGAATTGTAGAACTTGTTAGAAGGGAAAGAATGTACAAGGCCACGATCAATAAGATGAATGGAATATTGTAGGGCTCAAAAGAAACCATAATGTGGTGGAGAAGATGAAAGAAAAGGAATTCGTGGGTAAAGTTGAGCCCTAGTATTATTTTTCTAACCAGTATTTGTGTGCAAATTAACTTATGTGTGTAGGAAGGCATGAAGTAGCTAAACTTGTATGTGTAGAGGACAAATAATATATGGTAGGATGTCTTATTGAAAGAATAAAGGACATGGATTAGAAGCATGCATTTGTGTAATCATGGAGGTGTTGATGGTTGACATTGTGTATTGAAAAGAGGTTACAACAAAGAATGGGGAAGAAGATATTTTAATAGAATTTGAAGAGGTGAATAATAGTGTAGAATATTTTGAATGTCTTTTATAGGGACACAAAATCATTGGAATGTGAAAGTGAAACTAGGCATAAAAAGGAGAGGGTGGTTTAGATGAGTTAGAAAAAAAAAAGCTTTGGTGGAGAAGGCAAGAACACAATGTGTTGAATCCCATTAAATGGAGAATAGTTTTTGGGGAAGTTGAAAAGGTGAGGGATATAAAGTGGAGGGGTATTTGGAGTCCAGTAGGGTAGGCTATGATTGGTTTAGTCCCATGAGAGAGAAGGAAGTATAGAACATTTGGAGGAGGTGGTTGGTCTATAGTGGACATAGGTACATGAGAGGGAAGATGAATGAAGATAAAAATAGGTGGAGGGGGATGACAATTGTCCTAGCCAAATTTTGGAAGAGATAAAGCAAGAAGATCTCCAATGAGCTTGGTTTAGTGATGTTCAGTTTGTTGTAGGTTGGACACAACTTGGAAGGGTAGTTCTACCACTCAACTTATTTTGTGAGCTATGCTCACAAACTTATTTCATAGCATGTTTGATGCAAGAACTTCTAGGTTCACAGACAATCTAACATCAACCAAAAATATGTCTCAATTTTTATTTTTATTTTGTGTTTACTTTTTTTTTTGTTAGGATTGATAGGGAGGCTCCTATCCTAGAGTCGTCTTGACTCTACATAAGGTCACTTTATAGACCTTTTAAGGGTTTACTTATCAAACCTAACCTAGGAGAACACTCTTAGTTTCCTTCTCCTTATACAAGGTCCTCTCTACCAAGGGTAAAATCCAACTCTTTCTTGAATTCACTATGGTAAATTCACTCCAACTCACACCATGACACTTTGCAAGATTGATTTCATTTTAGCTCATACAATGTCATCCAATATTGATGTTATGTTGCACATAGTTTAATTACTCTTCTCATTGAGTACAAGAGTTCAGTAGTTTAAGGGCTAGTAGCCCTCTTAGCCCTAATTAGGCCTCTAAAGTCTAACAACTTCCAAAATTACCAAAGGAACCTCCAAACAATTTATTGATAATGTCACCCATTTGGACACTCTTATATATTTTTAGGGTTTTGGGTCACCAAGTTGTCAGTACAATACCTTTTGCAGACTTGGTCTTTTTCCTTAAAAATAGGGCTAATTGCATAGTTTCAAGGAAATGGCTGATAATTTGGATTAATCAACTCTTGACATTGGTTCTAGGGCTTCTTCAATACCATTAAAAAATCCTCCAATCACTATATCCCTTAATCCAATCCAATCCTGCATTTTATCTGTCTCTCATCAACTTGCTCCTAGTCGGGTACACACTGTCTCGCCTAGGGAAAGCTCTTTAAATTAGAAAAAGAAATATCTTGCAACTATACAAAAAGGAAAAGAATTTACAAAGGTTCCACTTTAAATACTCCATGGGCCATCAAGATCCCATGGTGGGAAACCATCGTGGAACAATATTTCCACTACCAAACCCTTACACTAGAAGTGAACAGTCCAGGAAGGATTTGATTATATTTAAGCACACTAAACTATACAAAAACTCTCAATTAGTAACTATTGTACAAGAAAAAAAGTATAAGAAGCTAAAATACACATCAAAATGAGTTCCTCAATCCATCATTAATGAAAACAAACTAAAACTTGCAGACTGTGCACAAAATAAAAAATTGTCAATTAATCCTTCTTAGGAAATGCAACCAAAATTTGTCCAACCTCCATATATTTCTTTGAAATCTCAGATATATGTCCCCTAGGCTCTCTTGGAGATTTTTCTTGCATAATCCTATATAGGAGCAATGCTTGACTCTATGAAACCCAAATTCTAATTATGCCAAGAAATAAGTCCAATTAACAAGGATTAAATCCTCCTTCACTTTGAGCTCTACAAGCTCAGGCAGGTGTAACTCACTTATACCTTAAATATTTAGTAGTTCTTCAAGTAGGAAGGCATAATAGATGTAACATGAAATTAAAATGATAACAGTTTGTATATGGATTTGATGGGAACCACACAATCTAACATATCAGACTAGTACCTTATCCAATGGGCATGGAGTCATTCAATATGTGAATACCTTCAACAACAAAGATACATCAAATGTAAATACTGCAAATGATCACTAAATCAGAATATGCCTTACATAATCCATTCACACTTCTTACAAGCAAAAATACTTATCAAATCTGCTACAATCCTCTACTCACTAAAACTACCTCAAGGATTTAATTCTCTCCTTGAAAGAAACCTTAAAACAGTTTGACACTCTGCCTTACAAAGTGATGGAATGAAATGTCCTTAATAACCAATCCAAATGAGTATAAAACCTGGAACAGAGACAACTATTCGGTCAATTCATGCAAATCACAAGAAGTACAAACATATATTGATATGAAAACCATTAGATATCGAGAACTTTACTTTTAAGGCTTCACACCAACCACAAGATCCTCTTGAACTTTCCTGAACTTTATTTTACCCTTTGCAAACATGACCCACCTTAGACATGTGGTAGAAAGGTGCAATGCCTTGATGATTAGATTGACTGCATCTTTCTTCTAAGGCTTTACGCCGACCGTCAGATCTAACTCGCAACTATACCTTGTCTATAACCTGCATCTTAACTCGAGCAATTCATTTTCCTTTTATCTTTGAATCGCTAGATATTTGGTCTAACTATGGTTCCATTATGAGATCACGCGCACACCACACATCTTGATTTGAATTGATGGCCAACGCTGAATCTCTGAATACTTTGGCTAACTTTGAATTTATCTAGTGATTTAGTGCTTGATGCACATCTCTATTCTGATCAACGGTTCATATCCTTCCTTGGAAAACCATACTTGACATTGTTCAACTCAAGGTATATCTAGAGATTATGCGACTGAAGGGATCTCTGAATCTCGCAATATTTGACTTAACTCTAGTTACATTATGAGATCTATCATAGTACATTAGATTAACATTCCATCAACAGTTCTGATTTGATCCTGGCTAGCCCACCTTGGTTTAACTTGACTCATGGTCTATTTATAGATTGTGCGATTGAAAATATCTCCAGGTCTCATAATGATTTACTTAACTCGAGTTAAATCTAGAGATTACGCGCAGACCATAAGATCTTGGCTTTAATCAATGGCTCACGCCTAATCTCGTAATAAAATTAACTTGACCCAGCCTTGATCACAGGTTCATTATAAGATTACGAGATAACTAGATCGCCAATTCACTGAAAGAAATCCTTGACTATGGGTTTATTCAGAGATTGTACACGCACACCACAAGATCTTATCTTGAATTGACAGTTAACACTGAATCGCTGAATCATCTTGTACTTTCTCATTTCATTTGGAGATCACGTGCCAACCCTTGATTCTTTCTCTAATGAATGATCTAGATCACGTCCGTGCGAACTGTTAGCTAAACTTGACTTACTTTGCTTTACCATGATCAGATGTGGAGATTCACCAAAAACGTTGTCTCCAAGTCTGTAAACACTTTTCTTGACTCGGGTTCCATTACGAGACTTGGCATAGACTACACGATCATCATAAGAACATAGCTTGATCAAAGGCCCTCACTAGATCATTGAATACTTGAGTTTACCTTGACTTTATCTGGAGATTAAACGCAAACCACAGTATCAACATAGCATCTACTATTCAGATTTGATCTCAAACAACCCATGCTTAACTTTATTTGACTTACCCTGACCACAGGTTTATCTGGAGATTCCACAACTAAGGCAAAATTGATGTCGCTAGATCAATTCTTAACCCTAGATTTTATCTGGAGATCACACGACATCCACATGATTAGAATATGATCGACGATCTACGCGTAATCTCTGAAAGAAAACTTGACTTTGACTTTATCTAGAGATCTAGCGCCATCCACACGATGTAAACTGGATCTACCCAACGTTAAATCATTGAATGGAAAGAGAATATTCCATATCATTGGGAGATTAGGAGATAAAGAGCTTTTCCAAATAAAATAATATTCCATGGCCATGCACATGACATAAAAAATACTTAAGTGGCTTGAAAAGGGTAACTCAAAATTAGAAACTGCCATGAAGGGTTTAAGACCTTTTTCAACCAACGACTACAATTTTGAAAATAGGGTTTAAGGACAGACCAAGACAACAATATTTTCACTATTTAAACCATATTTTCTAACAAAGACTTAGGATTTTTTGACCAGAGATCATTAGAGCTATGAACCAACCATCAAAATTGAGAAATTTAGCAGGTGCTTATTTTTTTTGTAACCCTAACTAGGCCTAAGACAAAATATATGGAAAATGGACAAAATGTGACCAATAGTGGCTCTGACTGAGGATGATTGATTGCAAGATCAAGGAAAGAAACCATAACTCTCAGAAAAGAAGACCAGGGACAAAACAAATCTCTACATCAAAACTTCAGAGCCTATACAAATGTACAACCTACAGAACACCAACACACCCAAAACCAACTACTTATATACATGACTATTGTGCATGGAGAGAAGCTTCAATTAAAGAAAGGTTTTATGAATTGTCCATGCACTGGAAAATCCAATACTTCATCATCCAAATTTCTTAAGAAATATAAATCCTTACCATGTATCTGATGAATGATATAAGGCCCTAACGATAAGGATTCAAACTTTTTATGTTTCCCTTTATCTTTAGCCTTAGCATTCCATTGTAAGACCATGTCATTTGGCTGAAACCTTTGATTAATAGCCCTTTTGTCAAACATATATTTCATTTTATATTGTCTCTTCAAGTTTTTCTTTTGTCCTTCTCATCTGATTTCATCCAATTCAACTAAATGGATCATTCTGTTATGCATGGCATCACTTACTTCAGGCCCTTCTTCCTCAATGAATTTATAAACATGAAGTAAATTATTCAATGGTAACATAGCCTGCATACCATACACCAATTCAAAAGGGGACTTGTCAGTAGCTTTTTTCACAGTTACTCTATCAGCCCATAAGGATAATTTTAGTTTAGAATGCCAAGCTCTTTTATTAGTTTTCAAGGTTTTCTTTAAAATCTGCAGAATACTCTTATTACTAGATTCTGCTTATCCATTAGCCCGGGGATGATATGGGGAAGAATATGACATTATAATCCCATATTCATCACATAAATCCTTAAATTCTTCTGACCTGAAATACATAGCATTGTCCATTATCAATTTTATAGGGACACCAAATCTGGTCAGAACATTTTCCATCAAAAAATTAATGACCACCTTACTAGTTGCCTTCTTACTAGTTTCCTTCTTAGTAGGAATTGCCTCTATCCATTTTGTGAAGTAATTTGTGGACCAATATTCAACTATGTCCACCGTTAGATTTTTCAGAGAGCTCCCCAATGAAATCAATTCCCCACATAGAAAAAGGTGCCTCAACCACTACTAGATTTAGTAACAAAGCACCATAATACTTCATCTTGGAAGCAAATCTATGACATGCTTCACACTTTCGTACAAACTTGAAGGAATCTTTAAATAAACAGGGCCAAAAATAACCAGCCCTAAGGATTTTGTGAGTAGTAGTTTTAGCAGAATAATGTCCACCACACACACCAACATGCATTTCTTTTAGGACCTTTTCAGTCTTCCCTTCATTTAGGCATAACAAAAGTACACCATTTTTGTCTTTCCAATATAGATTTCCTTGTACTAATGAGTATCTTCGAGCTTGCAACCTAAGGGTTCTTTTCTAATTATTAGTCATAATCTCATGGCACTTGGCATTCTTGAGATAGTACATGATATCAACATAATAGGGCTGTCTTTCAATACTAGTCGTTGTTGAATCTTGTACTTCTACATTATTTACCTGAACCAAGTCCATATTCTCCCATTTCATTAGCTTTTCTAGGCCTAATCCTCTTATTAATTTGGTAATATGGATTTCCAAATTAAATTCTTGAATCCTATTTATCAATTTGCATCATTTTCCAGTAACCTGTGATTGAGTAAGAATGTCCTTGATTGTTGCATGAGGTACATATGCAATCACTTTTGCACACACAAAATAAGGCATGCATGATTTCACAGCTTTAACCAAGGCATATGCTTGTTTTTCCATCATCTCATAATTCAACTCTGCAACTTGGAGGGATTTACTGAAAAATGCAATGGGATGTTCATAACCCTCCTCATCCTTTTGTAGTAACACAACAACAATTGTATGAAAAGATGCAAAAGAAAATAATGAAAATGGATTACTATAGTCAAGGGATCTTAAAACAGGTGCTTCTTGAACTGTCTTCTTGATTTTTTCAAAAGCAAATTGTGCTTCTTCATCCCACCTAAACTTTGCATCCTTTTTCAACAATTTAATTATAGGCTTAACAATATCTGCAAAGTTAGCAATAAAACTCCTCACAAAATTAATCTTTCCTAAGAAAGATTGTACTCCTTTGACATTATTTGGAGTAGTGACCTTCTGAATTTCTTCTATCCTCTCTGTGTCAATTCTTACTCCCTCCTTTGACACAATATGTCCCAACAATTTTCCTTCTATTACTGCAAACTGACATTTCTTAGGATTTAAAGAAACACCATATTCCAAAGCCTTATTGAAAATATTTTCTAAATGCCCACAATGGTCCTCTGCTTTGTTGGAATATGTTGTCAAATCATCTTGATAGATCACCATAAATAAATCAATAAATTATTTAAATGCAACATCCATAGCTCTCTGGAATGTTGCCCTTGCATTTATAAGACCAAAGGGCATCTTAACATAGACATATGTTCCAAATCGAGTAGTGAATGCAGTTTTAAACTGCTCTAATTCCTTTCCTAATACCTGGTTGTAGCCTGAAAAAACATCCATCATTGACAATAGATCACAACCAGTGACTTTGTGCAACATCACATCCATGTTAGGAAATGAATAATTATCCTTTAAAGATGCAATATTCAAGTTCCTAAAATCAACACAAATCCTTATATCACCATTCTTCTTCCTCACTGGGACCAAATCAGAGACCCAAGTTGAATGTCTTACGGGTTGAATAATCCATGCATCCCTCAACTTCATCAATTATTATTGCTTTTTGGGGGCCAATAATGGGTTGATTGGTCTCTGCTTTTGTCTGAATGGCTTAGCATCTAGTTTTAGTGGGTTCTAATGTTGGAAAAGGTCCTCCCTATAGGTTTTTAGGTCCTCATATGACCAAGAAAACACATGCTTGTGTTTCCTTAACAATTTTATTAGATTTGTCCTAACATGGGATTCTAACCTTCTTCCAATATATACTATTTGAGGTGTTATATCTGATCCTAAATTTACTTCCTCCAGATCCTCAATTTTGGCATTGCTCCTTTTTTATAAATGATCATCTTGATCATTGAACAATGCTTCTAGTTCTTTCAAACCCTTAGGAATCTGATTAGAACTTAACTGGACAACCTAATTTCCCAAAATAATATCCTTACCATCAATCACCTTAACTAAAGAATTACAATCCACATGCTGGCCTTCATAATGGTCAATGCACTGAATAAACCTAAGAATATCCTGGTCATCTTCAAAAACTTTCTAGTTGTAAACATTATCAGGGACAACTGGTCTACTCTTAACTTTCACAATTGATACCCCACTCAAAGTAAAATCACCATTCTTTAAAGCAACATTAGCTAAAAAATCAGCCATGATGTTTTTTTACCTTTCTATCCACTCAATGTTAAAGGCATCAAAAAATTCAATTTGATCCCAAATAGCATGCTTGTACATTTTTAATCTATCATGTTTTACAACATACTTGGATCTAACTTGTGCTACTACAAGCTCAGAATCACCATAAAATTTTAAACATTTGATACCATGCTTAATAGCAATATTTAATCCCAAAAACAAAGCTTCATGCTCAACAGTATTATTTGTACACTGAAAGTTTAACAAGAAAGAGTACTTGAATGTTGTACCCGATGGAGAAATAAATAGAACACCAGCTCTTGATCCTTCTTTGGAACAAGCTCCATCAAAGTACATTTTCCACAGACCACCTTGTTGTGTGTTCATCTCTTCAACTAATGGATCCGTATTTATGCATTATGGAAAGATCTTCTCCACTCTAAAGTTTTCCATGTCTACATTTACACAACAATTAAGCATATTATCTTGCACCTTCTCAACATTCACTGGCGCTTGTGGTTCTCTATTCAATTTTACTTCATTCCTATTCACTGGGAATATTGCATAAGATAAGTCCAATTGGACATGACCTCCAATTGCTGCAACCCAGTGTCTAGACAATAACATACCATAATGGGGTTGGGTATCTACAACAACTACATCCATTTTATAAGTTTCTTCAAGAAAGATAGTCATCTTAACTTCTACTCCTTTCAGAGTTCCCACCACAGGGACTTCTCTATTATCCATGGCATAACACCTTCCATAGCGAGCATCAACATTCATACCCAATTCTTTCATTACTCCATATGACATTACATTTGCAACGACACCAGAATCAATCATACAATTTTTTATAAGTTTGTTGTTTATCAATAAGGTTACATAAAAAGGGTCCACTTGAGAGGGATCTTGGGTAATCATATTACCAACATATAAGATATGTGTTTCTGTCTCATGACTAACACCCTTCATTTTTCTCCCTCTTGTATTATCAACAGGGTCCTTAACTATCCCTTTGAAAAATGACATTGCAACATCCCTATGTTCCTTCATCTTTAACATTTCAATCAAAGGAACTGACACCTTCATTTGCATAAGAGCATGTTTCATATTAAATGCCGGTAATCCAGACAAAATTTCATTTATGCTCTTACCTTTGTTCCCTTTATCACTAACAACTTGCTTATCCACTTTTGCTTCCTCCTTTTCTCCTTGGGCAGAAGAAAATTCTCCTTGTTTTGTACTTTCCTTCTTATTTTTATCTTTTCTTTGAGACCCTGCAACAACCTTTAAGGCACCTTCTTTAATGAATACTGAAGCAGGCTTACCTTGACCAAGTTATACCCTTCTAATCCTCAAATTGTAAGCACTCCTAGCCTGATTGATTTCTGCTATGGTCAAAGATCTTTTCTCCTCATCACTAAGCAACCTCAAATGAGGATATTCTTTATCATCACCTAAAGTATAAATAGTATTTTGAAACATACTGTCAGGTTCATCATCTGAATCAAAGAAAACTTGTTGTTGGTATCTTTGAAAATGTTCTCTCTTAGCATCTACATCTGCAAATGGCTCTTCATCTTCAGAGGACCACATATCTATATGTCTATTCATAGTGAACATATTTACCACAGGTCTTCTTTTTCTAGGTTCATCTATTCATTAATATCCTCCATTTTTTGAACTAAAGCTTGAGCAACAACACATTGAAAGGTAGAATGGGGTAATTTGCATGCAGGACACCAATGAATATTTTCTACATTGTGTGCAACATTTCTTTTCAAAGGATCAGGGGTTACCTTAGTCTTCTAGCTCTCCTGATTTTCAACAATAGGTCTATCATCCTTCCAATTTTTCTTGTATGGCATATCCCTTAAATTTGGGAATTTATCATACCTTTGATATTGATATCTATCGTCATGAGGAGCTCGGTCATTTTTATCAACCTTGGCAGCAAGGTCTTTTACTGCACTTACTAATTTATCCACCCTATCCTCCTCCTTGGTAGGTTTACTTGTTCGTCCTTTTGTATCCTTCCACAACCTTCCGTCTTCCCTCTTTCCCACTTTTCCTAAGGCTTTCCTATTTATTTCAAGGTTTATATCCATTTTATAAGCTTCCCTCAGACTATGTGGACTCTTATCCCTTAAAAGATATGACATATTTCCTTCCATAGCATTAAAATATGTAGTTAAACATACTTGCTCATCTAGTCTCAAGAATCTAAATAACTTGTGCATGCCCTTTTGAAATCTACTATTGAAATTTGTCATACTTTCATTTGGGAACTTCTTTATATTATTAAATTAATTCAACATAAAACTTGAATTGACATGTTCACGATATTGTTGTTAGAGTAATAGACCTTTGAGTTATTAATTAAATCATTTCGTTCTAATTACTAACTCACCTATTCACTCTAGTTGCTTAAGCTTACCTTAGTTTTTTCCTTTTAGGGTTTCATGTTTCCTTTTATAAGGATTCACCTCTTTGTATTTCATAAAGAGATTGTATTGTAATCATTTTGTTCATAATAGAAATTCATTCTTTGAACATGGATATGATGTCTCTGGCTTTTTGGCCTCCATAGCTTCTTTTGTCTTCTATCTTTGCTTCTTCCATGTGACAGGTTTGCATGCAGGTGTTCTTGGGAGAATAGGGTTTTTCCTATTCTAACATGGTATTAGAGCTCGCTTGCTGCTCGTTGTTCGTGTTTCATTGAAGCGTGCCAAAAATAGGAAGTTTGTCAAGGGTTTCAGAGTTTTTTGTGATGATTTAGGGGCAGGCTTTGGTTCTGGTCACTTTGGGCTCAAACAGACATCTCCATTGAGCTCAGAGAAACCCAAAACCCCAGAAACCACATCTGGACTCTGGAGGCAAATTTTTTTTGGTTTCTAATGCTGTACGGCAAGGAAACTGAAAAAAAAACATATTTTTTATATGTTTTTTAAGCGTTTAAAAACACTGTCGGTGCATTTTTAAAAAGGCGCCACCGCACCACCCACTACGGGCTCCTCCGGAAGCGGCTCCGCTGACCCCTGCTCCTCCCAGCCACCTCCGCCACTGCCACTGCCACCCACCACCTGGCCCGCCCTCCTCTGCCGGCCACCGCCGGCCTTTGTGGCCCCCGCTGCTCCCCACCCCGGTCCTACCACCAGCGGCCAGTTCCTTCGCGTCTGCGCCGCCCGGGGGAATGTTTAGCCCCTGCAGGCTTTTACCGCTAGTAGCTAGTCACATTGGTGACCAGGTGCTATGGCCCAGCCCCCTGCGTGCGCCATGCGCCCAGGGGGCTTATTTTTTTAACCCCAGGGGCTTAAAACCTGGATTTTGATACTTTTTGAGCCCTTCTCACTGTTTTCGCTCTATCTGGAGCATATGGAGGCCTTTCTTGGACTTTTTTATATTGTCAGAAAGCTCTTTCTGACCATGGTGGTTAGGTTTTTTGGCTCTACTATTTTGATAGTGTTTTTTACTGTCAAAGTCTGATGTCTATTTTTTGCCTTCCGGGAGCCCTATCTTGCTCATCCGGACTCTGTTTTTGGCAAACCAGATATCGTCGAAAAGATGGTTCCGTGAGTTATTCAGTTGCAGGGGTATTTTTTTCTAAATTTTTCTCCAGGTTCTCTCTCCTCCGAGTTTGGCATCTTTCACACTCTAGCAGATTACTTGGGTTCTACAGGTCCTGGGATCTCTTCTTTTGATCTTCTAGCTCACTCTTCTTTCTGACTTCTAAGCATTGTATGCTTCTGTAACATTCTCTTTTCTGTAAACGCACTGTGATAAAGTGCCTGCTTCTTCATATCTAGTATTTCGAACACCTTGTGTGTTTTTTGTACTCACACTCAGTTATAAAGTGCCATGGGGGGTTATGATGTTTTTCCATTTTGTGCTCATCCACATTTGTCAAGTGAGCATACCTTCCATGACATTAGCCCATGCTGTGTGTCAGTGACACCGCCCTTTATCCTATGCTTGTACTTCTGTTGCACTGCTGGTGTTCCTGATTCTTCTTCTTGCAGATGTTTCTGGCATTGCATTTCAGTGTTCCTGTCACCCCTCTCCTTGTTCAACATTATGGGGGGGGTTCTCCTGTTGGTTCTATTGCTTCCCGGGTTCGATTGATCATCTCTTCAGACTTTTTCTTCTCTACCTGGTCATGCACTTCAGTGGGGGTTCCAACAGTTACTTCTGACAGTGTTTGTAACCTCATGCTTCGGAGATGCTTCTTGCTCTTTCTTGTTCCTTTCTCTGGAAATTTTTTCCTAGATTGGAGGCTTAGTTTCCTTCATCTAGTTCATCTCTTTTTGGGGTAAAGTTTTTCCCATTGGGTTTTATTTATTTCCCCATTTCACAGAGATTTCTTGTACTTGGGTGCCTCATCAGGCCTTGTTGTCGGGACCCATCTTTCCTGCTTTCTGCAGTAGTTTCCTAGGTTTTTCTTCTCCCTAAGCTTATCTTAAGGGGGTGTTAGAGTAATAGACCTTTGAGTTATTAATTAAATCATTTTGATCTAATTGCTAACTCACCTATTCACTCTAGTTACTTAAGCTTACCTTAGGTCTTCCCTTTTAGGGTTTCGTGTTTCCTTTTATAAGGATTCACCTCTTTGAATTTCGTAAGGAGATTGTATTGTAATCATTTTGTTCATAATAGAAATTCATTCTTTGAACATGGATATGATGTCTCTGGCTTTTTGGCCTCCATAGCTTCTTCTGTCTTCTATCTTTGCTTCTTCCATGTGACAGGTTTGCATGCAGGTGTTCTTGGGAGAATAGGGTTTTTCCTATTCTAACAATTGTCCCCTAAAACATTCAACAAGCTCTTCCCAAGATGCTATACTATTTTCAGGTAAACTCCTATACCAATATCTAGCATCTTCATGCAAAGATTGAACAAATAATTTCATGAGTACATCATCATGATCAATTTCAAAGTCAGAAATTTTATTAGTGAATTCTTTAAGATGTCCTTCACAAGTTATGGCATTGTTTCCACTAAACCTATAGACTTTATCTCTTACCTCATTTGAGATGACATTTGGATAACCATGAATGCCATCAGAGGACAGTGGATGGTACCTATCCAAATTGATGGGTTTTCTTTGAAATTTTGTAGCAACATGAGCTCCACTTACTCCTATTGCAACTCCTTGATTTTGAGTAGGTTGAGGAGCACCTTGCTTAGGACCAGAAACTTGAACATTTGGCCTTGAACCACTTGGTGGGTTCTGTTGTAGTTTCTCAGTGGCAACTGAGATTGAACTATTTGCAGTAGTATTTTTAGTGGCATGTAGGAAAGCTATCCTCATCTTTATGTCCACTGCAACAACCTCTAACTCCATCTTTTCTAGTTGCTTAGCTAAATCCCATGTAGCTTTTCTAGCTTGCTCCAATTCTATGTCAGCTTGGGACATACCAACAGGGGTAATTTTTCTTTGTTTTGTCTCATTTATACTTATGCCAACAATGTTATGCTTTCCCTTATCAGATGTATCCTTGTCATAATTCTTGAGCTTTGCATTTTGCTCAATTTCATGTGGGTGTAACTACCTTATAACAGGTCCTTCTCCTTGAAACTCATCTTCCTTAGAATTAGATTTGTTACTAGTAGCTTGTTTCCTCAGGGTTCCAAGATTAACAAACAAATCTTCATTCAGACCCTCTAACCTCTCATTTAAACTTTTTGCCTTAAGCTCATTGTTCTTGGTTCTTTTCAAGAGTTCATCCCGTTCAACCAATAGCTCATAAGATTCTTGCTCATGCTTCTTCCTTGCATTCTCTATTTCTAACAAATGCTCTTGTTCCTTTCTTTTCAAGGCTAGAAAATCATCACACAATTTTTCATAATCATAGGATGCAGTCTCAGCAGGAGACGTTCCTCCTTGTTGATCCAGAGTTTATGAATATGGAAGGTAGTATCAGATTCCTCCTCTCTCTCATTAGGAGAGTAATAATCTCCATATGCACCCAATCCCAAGTCTAGAGCCTCTTCATACTCTTATATATTTTATTCATGACTATGTTGGATTAGATCCTCTCCTCTAATATTCTCATCTTGTTTCTTAGTTTGAGGAAGTACTTTATCATTCTTCCCTTTTCTTGACTAACCTCCTCTAGAAGTAGTTAGAATTCCATCTTCCATCTTTTCCCCTGGATTTTTTTTTCATCCAAGCTCTAGTATATCTGTTATTCATATTGAGAAAGTGTGTATAGGATTATATATATTACTCAGCACTGATGCAGAGATCTTTTAGAGTCGCCATCCCAAACCAATGGGAAAATATAACACTAACCAAAAAGAATATTTTGCTTCAAAATTCCCCAGCGGAGTCGCTAATTTGTTGGAGCTTTTTCTTGCATAATCCTATATAGCAACAATGCTTGACTCTATAAAACCCAAATTCTGATTATGTCAAGAAATAAGTCCAATTAATGAGGATTAAATCCTCCTTCACTTTGATCTCTACAAGCTCGGGTGGGTGTACCTCACTTCTGCCTTAAATATTTTGTAGTTCTTCAAGTAGGCAGACATAATAGATGTAACATGAAATGAAAATGATAACAGTTTGTATATGAATTTGATGGGGAACACACAATCTAACATATCAGACCAGTGCCTTATCTAATGGGCATGGAGTCATTCAATATGTGAAGACCTTCAATAACAAAGATACATCAAATATAAATCCTGCAAATGATCACTGAATCAGACTATGCCTTACATAACCCATTCACACTTCTTACAAGAAAAAATACTTATCAAATCTGTTACAGTCCTCTACTCACTGAAACCACCTTAAGGATTTAATTCTCTCCTTGAAAGAAACCTTAAAATAGTTTGACACTTTGCCTTACAAAGTGATGGACTGAAATGTCCTTAACAACCAATCCAAATGAGTATAAAACCTAGAACATAGACAACTATTCATTCAATTCATGCAAATCACAGGAAGTACAAACATATATTGGTATGAAAACTTCAATTACATATTAAAATAGAGCCAAAAGACCACTTGATAAACCTAATCAAAATATGCAGAGCTTTGCAAGCCTTTTGTCGCATAAAATTCCCATCCTTACAAAATGATCTTGGAAGTCCTTTTATAGAAACAAGGATTGCAACAAGATTCAGATCCAATTAGGGTTAGGGCTAAAACTATTAAAGTACTACATGAAAGAGAACATTAATTCACTTCAACAACCAAGAACCTCTATCATCTTCTAGTCAAAACATTCCTTTGATTCATTCTGTTTATAAAATCTGATCTAGCCGCCAATCATTCTTGGAGAACAAACCCTGCAGAAGGAATAAAGGATGGAATCTCTTGTTAGCATTAAATACCCTGGTAAATTTTTGGCTCTTCAAATTTGCAAAGTATCAGCAAGCTTAACTTCTCAAGAACAAAATATGATCTTTGCCTCTATGAATACAGAAAAGACCAATAATTAATAGCAAGGAGCAGAAATAGGGATAAAACTTTAATTAATACTTTCAAGGGCCTAAAAATAGCATTCTTTGTTCAAGTGCATTCAAAGCTGCCTATTATTCACTCTCTCAGCATCCAATAGGTGTACAAGAAAGACCACGAAGATCAAATTCTATCAATTAATGCTCTGTAATAAGATATGATCCACCGCTTAAAAACCCTAAGAGAAAGATTTGAATATTTGAAAAGTGGTTAAAATGGTCACATGCGGCGCAAAAATCAACATTAACGGTCAAGATCAAGTTTTATCCCTCTTTTAAAACATGGTCGTAGATCTCTTTTAGGTTACATGGGATTTCTAATGATATCCTTGGATAAGTGGTAAATTGGCACAATGCCTTGATCATTAAATATCAAGCACTTTACTTTTAAGGCTCCACGCCAACCACAAGATCCTCTTGAACTTGCCTAAACTTTACTTTACCCTTTGCACAAAACATGACCCACCTTAGACACGTGGTAGAAAGGCACAATGCCTTGATGATTAGGTCGATTGCATCTTTCTTTTGAGGCTTTAGGCTGACCGTCAGATCTAACTCACAACTGTACCTTGTCTTTAACCTACATCTTAACTCGATAAATTCATTTTCCTTTTATCTCTGAATCACTAGATCTTTGGTCTAACTCTGGCTCCATTACGAGATCACGTGCACACCACACATCTCGATTTGAATTGACGGTCAGCGCTGAATCTCTAAATACTTTGGCTGACTTTGACTTTTTCTAGTGATTCAGCGCTGGACACACATCTCTGTTTTGATCTACTGTTCATATCCTTTCTTGGCAAACCATACTTGACTTTGTTCAACTCAAGGTATATCTAGAGATTACGCGACTGAAGGGATATCTAAATCTTGTAATATTTGACTTAACCCCGATTATATTATGAGATCTAGTGCAGTCCATCATATTAACATTGCATCAATAGTTTTGATTTGATCCTGGCTAGCCCACCTTGGTTTAACTTGACTCATGTTCTATTTAGAGATTGTGCAACTGAAAAGATCTCCCAGTCTCAGAATGATTTACTTAACTCGAGTCAAATTTGGAGATCACGCACAGACCACAAGATCTTGGCTTTAATCAACGGCTCAAGCCTAATCTCATAATAAACTTAACCTAACTTGGCCTTGATCACAGGTTCATCATGAGATTACGATATAACTAGATCGTCAATTCCCTGAAAGAAATCCTTGACTATGGGTTTATTCAGAGATTACATGTACGCCACAAGATCTTGTCTTGTATCGACGGTCAATGCTGAACTGCTAATCATCTTGTACTTGCTCATTTCATTCAGAGATCATGCACCAAACCTTGATTCTTTCTCTGATGAATGGTCTAGATCATGTCCGTGCAAACTCTGAACTAAACTTGACTTACTTTGCATTACCATGATCAGATCTAGAGATTCAGCGACAACGTTGTATCCAAGTCGCTAAACACTTTTCTTAACTTGAGTTCCATTACGAGACTACATGATCATCATAAGAGCAGAGCTTGATCAACGACCCTCGCTAGATCGCTGAATACTTGAGTTGACCTTGACTTTATCTGGAGATTAAGTGCAAACCATAGGATTAATATAGCATCTATGGTTTTGATTTGATCTCAGACAACCCATGCTTAACTTTAATTGACTTAGCCTGACCATAGGTTTATCTGGATATTCCGCGACTAAGGAAAAATTGAAGTTGCAAGATCAATTCTTAACGCCAGAGTTTATTTGGAGATCATGCGACATCCACAAGATTAGAATATGATCGACAATCTGCACGTAATCTCTGAAAGAAAACTTGACTTTGACTTTATCTAGAGATTTGGCATGATCTGCACGATGTGAACTGGATCTACAACCTATGCTTAATCACTGAATGGAAAGAGAATATTCCATATCATCGGGAGATTAGGAGATAAAGAGATTTTCTAGATAAAAGAATATTCCTTGGCCATGCAGATGACATAAAAAAGACTTAAGTGGCTTGAAAAAGGTAACTCAAAATTAGAAACTTCCATGAAGGGTTTAAGACCTTTTTCAACCAACGACTACAAATTTGAAAATAGGGTTCAAGGAAAGACCAAGACATAGCAAGATTTTCACTATTTAAACCATATTTTCTCACAAAGACTTAGGGTTTTTTGACTAGAGATCATTGGAGCTTTGAACCGGGCATAAAAACTGAGAAATTTAGTAGGGGCTAAAACTTTTTTGTAACCCTAACATGCCTAAGGCACAATACATGGCAAAGGGAAAACATATGACCAACATGCTCATAAAAAACTAAGTATGTAGACCCATAACTGCCATTAGGGCATTCACAATTCTTGTCCAAATGTTGTTAAGTAACATTGGAAAGTTGTAAAAGTTGTTCAAGCAACATTTTTACAACTGTTACCATCTCATTGCTCTGACCCAACGAATGGGTTCCATAAGGTTTCCAAACTAACCCTAGACCTAAGAACACATCAAGTAGGTCATTTTCTGCAATCTAGGTGCCATTTCCACATTTTCGCTTCCAAAACATATAAAAGGACTTTTGGACCAAATTGATCACAACCTACCAAAAAAACAAAAAAAAACATCCCAACATAAAATTATTTATGTATATGACCATAAGAAGGTCTTCCAAAACAAAAATTGAGGGTTATTCCATCCTAACCCATATGTGCTCTTGCAACATGCTGCCTCTAAACAAAATAAGTTAAATTATATATAGAGACAGTAATGAAGAATTTATGCAAAGCTTCTTGAATTTAGATTGTGCAACCCATGTAGCCTCTGCTTCAGGTAGATGTTTCCATTTGATGAGATGCTCCATATATGCTCTATGTATAGTCTTTTTCTTTACTCTAGAATCCAAAATCTTCTCTACTTGTGGCTTTCTCTTGGGTGGCAAGGATACATCAACATTGACTTTCCCAACATTAGAACTATTCTCAGTCTCGTCTGGTATAGGACCTTTATATTTGGCCAAATCTTGTACATTGAAGACTAGTGATATTGCTAAATCTGTAGGTAGGTCTATTATCTAAGCATTCACCCCATATTTAGCTAAGAATTTATAAGGCCCTATCCTCCTCATCTGTATTTTTCTAGGAACACCTTTCTTTAATCTAGCTTTGTTCAAATGCACCATAACAAAGTCTCCCACTGCAAACTGCAACTCTTTCTTCTTTTCATCTACTTTGGCTTTAGGTCCTTGGGTTGGCTTCTGTGAGGGTCTTCTTCACTTGATCATGCACCTCTTTCATTGATTGTGTGAAATCCTCTTCATGTCCACTTCTACCCTCCATGCTTTCTAGGTCTTTGATTTCAAAAACTCCTCCGGAATGTACACCATAGATTATTGAAAAAGGACTCTTTCCAGTAGTTCTATTCATACTGTCATTGTAAGAAAAATCTGCCTATGGTAGTATTTGATCCCACACCTATCCATACTCTTTTGTTAAGCACCTCAAAAGGTTATCCAAGACTCCATTAATGACCTATGTTTGGCCATTAGTTTGGGGGTTATAAGAAGACCCAAATTAAAGGTTAGTTCCCAATCTCTTCCACATTGTCTTCCAAAAGTGTCCCATGAAGTTAACATCTATGTCTGAGACTATGCTAAGAGGAAATACATGGATTCTAGCCACCTCTCTGAAGAAAAAATGTGCAATGTAACTGGCATCATGTGTTGTCTTGCAAGGAATGAAGTGACTCATTTTACTAAACATGTCAACAACTACAAAGATGCTATCCAAACTAGTGTTAGTCCTTGGTAACCAAACAATAAAATCCATGTTGATGCATTCCCATGGCCTATTGGGAATTGGTAAGGGTTGATAGAGACCAACATTAGTAGGAGTACCTTTTGCCTTTTGAAAAATAATACATTGTTCCACATACTTCCTAACATTTTTATGCATCCTAGGCCAGTAGTAAAACCTTTGGACTGACTCAAGTGTCTTATTCAGAACAAAATGTCCACTAATACTACCATTATGTTTCTCTTGAATGAGATTTTCTCTCACGGATCCTTTGGGCACACACAGTTGACCACCCCTGAATAAAAGACCATTTTGTAAAGTATACTCTGTATATTTACTGTGAAAATGGTTATTGAATTCACTATATACCTTGTAGGCCTAAACAAAATCTTCATCCTCCTTTTAGAGGTCTTTGAAAGTTTCCACTCCTATACTCTGCAACTGCACTTCTTTCATAGTGAGAAGCCTCTTACTCAAAGCATCAACCACCTTTTTCATTTGACCCTTTTTATGCTTGATAGTAAAGGTGTATTCTTGTAAGAACTCCATCTACTTAATATGCCTATTGCTTAGCTTGTCTTGGGAATTGATAAAACTTAAGGCTTGGTTATCAGTAAACACCAAATTTTTTTTGGGTAGGAGATAATGTCTCCATTTCCCAAGGGCTTGGACTAATGCATAGAGTTCTATGTCATATGAGGAATACCTCTTCTTGGCCTCATTCAATTTTTAACTATAGAAAACTACTGGTCTTCCCTCTTGACTCAAAAAACCCCCACTTCTATACCACTTGCATCACACTCTATGGTGAATAGTCTATGAAAACTAGGAAGAACAAGGATAGGTTGGGTGGATAATTTTTGTTTCAACACTTCAAACCCCTTATCTTCCTCCTTTGTCCACCTAAATTTATTTTTCAACCTGTTGACGGGGCTTTCTTGACCGGGTCCGCCAACAGTCATAAGTTGTCACCAGGTTCCGGGGATACTGGCCAACTCCGCCTGCAAAGGTTCTCCGGGGAAAATAAATTCTCCGGGCCTTCAAGCACCTGGGTGTCGGGTCACAACGGTGCGGGGCTCGGTTGGGAGAGGTGACTGTTTTCAAGGGGGATAGCTGGTTTCTTCAACTCAATACCTTCGGAGATTCAATACAGTAAGGTTTCCCCTAGCATTCTACACTTAGCAAATAAAACGAAAAAAATATCCTGCAGGGTTAGAAACATTTCATCTAACTACAGTCATGTTTAAACATCCAAAACATCAATAGTACTCTGATAGACTACACTAAATACCGAAGAAATACATAACCATCAACTAGCATTTTATCAGTAGCGGGAGTAAAGAGGGCGTTAATCTACTTTTAACATATCAGAGTAGAAGACATAAAGAACATTAAAACATGAAATACCATTAACTCAGAAGCAGGAATGCCAACAACATCATTGCCGAGAATTCTTCCTTCTTTATTAATATTCCTTCCAGCAATCACTGGTGCGTGATACAATGGTGGCTCCAGGGGAGCATTTGACTATATAAACAGAACAATGAAGCATTGAGCTCTGCAATTAAAATTAGGAATCACTTGCTATTGCTATGGACAACAAAATCATCAATTTTGCCGACCCTTGGAAATGGGCCGGTCTGCCTATTTATACAATTCTATTCTAACCCTAACCCTATTTTACATCATGTTCTAATAAAATATAATTTTTGGGGGCCGGTACTACCTGCACCACCCTACAAAAGACCTTGAGACGGAATAGGCCTGCCATGTCAGAAGAATAAGACAAGAATATACAGCGGAAGAATCGGCCTTGAGGAGAGAGCCAAAAAGGAGAAAGAAGAAAGTAGGTCCCCTGGGGATCGAGGCTACATGCCTCGTAAATGGGAAATGCGGCGCCCTATCTCCAATGTGCCAGGTGTACCTTTGAACAGCGCCTCGAGAAGACCATCCTGTCAGAAAACCAACCACTGGGTTGACGCCCCCTTGATGTAGCCAACTACCCTCTGACAGCCTTTATTAACCGCTTCTGAAAGTGACCGATCGGCCTCGAGGACCGGGACACGGATCACTTTAAAAAATACAAAATTTTGGATCCGGGACTCTGGGATCCGGGAACTTATGTCCCCAAAGAATAAAGAATGCCCAACGCTTGAGTTCTCCCCGACCCCCGGAGAAAGCTCAAGGTTGCTTATTATCGTTGAAGGCCTGGAGGAGGCGAGAAATGCCATCTTCATCTATATCTTTCAGGCTAGCCCTTCTGTGCTTGGCCATCTCAACTTGTTCCCCCAGGTCTGGAACATTCTCGTTGAATTCATCTTCCATCCTTTCCGCGTCATGACCTTTGAGTATCATGCTGGTTAACTTCGCCATCTGGGCCCCATCTATCCCCTCCGGGGATTGATACCGAGATTTCATTATTTCATCAAAACTCCCCAAAACTGAATCTTCAGGGGTACATGTATCTGTGCTAAGGGGATCAGCCTCGGAAGTCTTTATTACAAAAGACTTGTATAAATTGGAAGAATATTTTACAGTATTTACCTTATCTTGTAAGGACCCTACTAGTTGCTTGGTTACCTCCAATGTGAGGTCAAGTCTAGAGTGCTGGGTTCTTACAAAATCAAATGATTCATCACCCAGAATCCCGGATTCAGAAATCATATCCTCTCCCAAGGTAAGGAGCTCTTCGAGCTCCACCTTCCACGCTTGGTAATTCTCGGCGTCACCCTCCCACTGCTCAATAAGTGCTTCTGCTTGATGAATAACCTGCTAGGCCGTGTATAAATCTGGGAGGGTGGACACCAGGAAACACCGGGTGTTTCCTATCTGCAGGGCGACCCACTCGTCCACTGCCTGAGCTTTCTTCTTCGTCACTCGCAGGGAGTCTATGTCACTTTGCGGTATATCTTCTGAGGTGGAGGTCTCCGGAGGAGCGACATTGATGGGCCGAGCCAGCTCAGTGAGCAACCCCATAAGGTTTGCATTCTTTTCCTTTTCAGCTTTGAGCCTTTGGGCCTCTTTCTCATATCGGGCCTCCACTGCCCTTGCTGCCTCCTTCAGCGAGTCTACCTCACCTTGCTTTCCCCTCTTACCTAGGGATACCTCTGCAACATTATAGTCTGTGGGGTCCGTAGTTGCTTCATCGGTGTCTGGGGGAGGTGTTGCCACAACGGCAACTGTTTCTCCGCCTAGCCTAGTTCGCAGAGTATGAACTGTCTGGGCTTTCTTGGCCTTCGGCGGGGCCTGAACTTGCACCATCATTTCGGCCAGGGAGAGAGGAATCACCGGAGCGGACTGAGCTTTTCTTTTTCTGCTCTCTATCAACCATTGAGGTGGTAGGGGTGGTCTTCTAGCTAGGACTTGTTCTCTTGATTCCTCCCCAGTGTTCTGCGGCTGTTGCTCTTCAGTGGCGTGGACCTCATCCGTTCCTCTCCCTGCCCCAACTTCTTTTGCAGCAACATCCTCTTCGATCTCCATCTCCTCAGCCTTGTCTTGTATGTCTATCGCTGGGTCTGGACCCTGGTAGGCTTCCTCTGGGATTTCTTCTTCAAGCTGCTCCTCTTGTTTCTCTTCTTCTTCTTCCGGGGCTTCCTCCTCAATTGGCACCTCTTTTGGCAGTAGGGGAGGTGTTGAGCCAAGATTTAGAGTTTGGGCCACCGTGATCACCTACCCGAAGATCGCTCCCGGGAGTGGCCCTTGGAACGTGGCGGCTGGGGTTACAGTTACTCCTGGAGGTCCTGTTCCCCCAGCGGATGCCATTTGTTCACCTTGTTTTTGTGGGTCCACTCCCAGACCCTGCATCGCTTGAGCCCCGGAGGCAATCTCCTGTTCTGGCTCCTTTTCTTCTGCCTACTGTTGAGATTGAAGAATGTCAATCTACCCAAGAAACACCTGCATGCAAAACAACTGCTACGAGAATGAAGAAGACAGAAGAGAGAAGGATCAGAAGCTATGGCGGCCGATAGGCCAGAGAATGAAAAAGCATGTTGACAGAAATGATTTCTATATTCAACAATGAATG
>MU226434.1:593478-603698 GCA_018584345.1 Thuja plicata
CAATCTACCCAAGAAACACCTGCATGCAAAACAACTGCTACGAGAATGAAGAAGAAAGAAGAGAGAAGGATCAGAAGCTATGGCGGCCGATAGGCCAGAGAATGAAAAAGCATGTTGACAGAAATGATTTCTATATTCAACAATGAATGTTTTACAAACTCCTTATGAAATACAAAGAAGACAATCCTTATAAAGGATGTCGAAACCCTAAACGGGCAACTGCTAGGAAATAGAAACTTTCCTAAGACTAACTGAAACTGCCTAAGTGAAACTTAAGCACTAAAGAGTAATTGCTAAATTACTCTAACACCTACTGCTCTTGTCCTTGTGTAGGCTCCTATTCAACATCTTCTTGTTCAGCCCCTGGGACTTCTGTCTTTGTTTGTGTATTGTCCCCTTGCAAATTACCAAACTCGTCGGTTGCAAATACATCAAATTCTGCTTGCGGAGGGGGACTGGCTAGGACCTCTACAGGTTTTGCTTCTTTCTCTGACTCCGGGGAACTGGAAGAAAGGATCTCTACTTCCTAGGGCCAAGATGCCTCTGGCTCCGGCTCTGCCTTGGTCTTTTTGACGAGCTTCTTCTTTCGCCGGGTAACCAGAGGCGGCCCCGCATCTCTTATTGCCGCTGCCTCCAGGGGATCCACCCCCATTGCCTTCACCATTAAGGCAGCCAATGACGGGGAGGAGGGGGGATGAAGCGGTCCGGCCATGAGTGGTGGAGTGGCTAGCCTCGTTATTAATTGCTCCCTCATTTGCTGGGAGGCTGCCACCGATTTTTGTATTTGTTTTGTGATGGGGACTTCTTGCGCAGGAGGGGTAGTGTCTATTCTTTTTCCCTTATTTGCACCCTGCGAAGAAGTCCCAGCCCCCGGGGTCAATCTTGGTACCGGTGGTGGAGTTAGCTTTGGCGCCGACTGGGCTGCTCGACGGGTACTCCCGGGGCACACCTTCTTAAAGTAGGCGTGGCTTCTCTCGACCACTTCTCGAGTGAAGTCTTCAATAGTGGGCCCTTCCTGGGTGGCCCAGTTCACTGGTGGAAGAGCCTTTTTATCCATCCCCTTTTCTTTGTACTAGGGATCTTTAGTGGGGGCGACATCTGAGAAGTCCGTTGGGAATTTTTGGAGCCTCATTTTTTGCATCATTCCAGCTGTCATTCTGACATAGTGCCTGCTCTGCACCTCCACATCATCCTGGCAATCTGCCCAGAAGTCCTCCATGTGTGTACGATGGGGCTCTGAAGCCCGGGGTAGTGCCGTTGCAATCCTGCCATGCGGATCAAAGTTTTTCCGCGCCAGATAGAACTCCTGCAAGTTGTAACTTTTTAGTTCATTGCCTGCCTCCTTTGCGGTGGCCAGACTGCAGGTGTAATCCCTGCATGTGATCAGGAATGGGATGTTGGGTATTTTCTTGAGGTCAAAGAAGGCATGCACCTCCATCATCTGCCTGCAATACTCCAACAGCACGATCTTGTCCCCACAATGTTTGGGCAACAAGTAGGGTTTTTCAGAGAAGCTGATGACCCTAATGTACGTGTGCTATTGGAATTGAATATAGTAGTGTCCATAACTACTGACTAACTTCATCGCCTCAGTAGATAGGCGGTATCCGACATCCTGGGTGGGCGTGAGCAGATGGTAGTAAACAAATGCGTCGTTTACTCGGAAGAAGCTGGGGAAGCTAGCCTCCCATTGAATCTGTGGGAAATGGTCCCACGGTGCTTTTTGTCCCGGGCCAATCCCGAGCACGCTGTCTGTAAGCAGGCCGTTGGAATGGGGCCTCTGCTGCGCTAGGGCCCAAAAAACATAAGAAGACATATAGAACTTCTTCTTCCTGTTCAACTGCTGGAACTAGGAGTCGACATGGTTGGAGATTATTGCGGCCCAGTCGAAGAATTCTCCCTTGGTGGAGATGCCGAGGAGAAAATAGTACATCCATTTGGCAAACTCTTGGGCGGAGGGCAGCCCAAAGACCCGGGCTAATGTTATCATCCCCATCTGGATGCTCTCCTTGAATTCAGAGCGGGGAATCTCTATCTTCATTCTCTTTGGGTCCCTCTTTGGGGCCTTAAGCCAGTGGGTATTCATGTACACCCGGGCAACATCCTCCATTTGTGTGAACTGGGTCAGGGCATCAGTCCTTGTAACCACCGTGGCCCTATCAAATTGTGGGATCCCTAGGCTCACCCGGAATGTGACTAGGTCGAGGAACACCAGTGGAGTGGGGTATCCTGTGGGCTCTGCGGCCGCGAGCATGACGGCTCAGACAGAGGAGTTGTAGTTGGCATCCAGTGTTAAGATAAGCTCCAGAGACTGCACAAAGCATGGGAAGCAAGCTGCCCGGAGGATCCCGGAGCCTCCGACATTAATTGCTAGTTGATCTCCAGCCTATCGCTGGATGTGCATTACTTTCACCAAGGCCTGCATCTCTGCCCATGTTCTGACATTGGTGTCGGTTATTAGCTTAACCTTGGACTCAATCTTTGAGCCCATGATGACGTTGTCCTGTACAAATTTCATGGTGAGGGGCAGCTTTTCTAGGGCCTTCTCCATCTTGGATTTTACTGCTACCCTGGTCTCTGCTGCGGAAGGTAGCTCTGGACTTCCGGGTGGAGACGATGCAGATGCTTCAGACATATTTGGAAGATGAACTCTGGGAACCTGCGAGACAAAGCAACCGTCAGAACACATTTATCAAAATAATTATTCCGGGTCCGGAGATCTTACTACCGCGATGTTTGCTTTCCTGAAAAGTTAGTTTCACGCAAAGATAACCGAAAAGCAAAACACATCACAAACTCATCTTTTGTTAAACATCCGGGTCCAGAGATTTTCATCGCACTTGGTGAAGACACAAGATGGATGGTGGTAGGAGACCTGAAACCCAGAGAAATGACCGTTAGCGAGGACGTGTAAAAAGGTAAGTCAATCAGCCCATGTGGGCGCCACGTGCGTAGGTATTAAATGCAAGTTATGGCGATGACAGCGGAGCCAACTGTCTGAACGCGCGAAAAGTGAAGCCACTTGGCTGGAATTGATTGTGCGCATGGGACATAACTAAAGTTCTGACAAGCTTGATGGAGGAGAGAGAAAATTGCCAGTTTGAAATCGACCGAGAGCCGAGTTTCAAACAGGTGGTTTTCTGCCTCGAAGCGAGCTCAGAGGTGGAAAACCAGAAATAGAGGTGACTCGACCAGCTTGTCAAGCCACCCAGAATGATATACATGGAGCCGAGGGATATATACACAGAAACATGGAGATATACAAAGACTATATACAACTATACACATATATACACAAGTATACAATGCGGAACGACGCCCACGGAAAAACCAAACAAGGCAAAAACATATATACAGCTATTTACCTACTTTACAGATGAACCACTTTTGCACAGAGGGCAGACAACCCTCTAGCAGAGCCGACCCACCAACGGGCGATGGAACCAGAAAACAACAAACCAAACAAAATGGAGAAACAAAACAGACCGGGCGAACATAAACCAAACAAAAAAAACAAAAAAAAGCCAGAGAGAGGAAAGCGAAAACACCAACCTGAGAATGCAGAAGGCGGAGGAAAGGGAGGATTACCGCGGGAGCTCTGCAACAACTCGAGTCGTCAAATGGTCAGAATCACCACCACGAAGCACTCGCAATCGTCAGGGAGTGACTGGAAATGTTAAGCGTTGATTATTACTAACTCTCTGCAAATGCTCTGTTAATCGCTTTGAAATCGCTTTCTTAATCGCTCTAAGTGATTGGAAGTTTTGATCGTGGTAAATGTGAAAGTGACAGATAAGTCCTATTTATACCCGTAGTAAAAGGGAACCCTCCTCCTTCCGGAAATCTCTGGACAAGAAAAACCTCCGGACTCCGGGCCCGGGGATTCCCTGCGATGATGTCCTTAAGAACATCACGGCGAAGAATCTCGGAGTCCAGAATCCGGTTTCCAACGAAGGACAACCTCTAGGACCGGAGTCCCGGAGACAAAAACCGAACAAAAAAAACACCACACCGGGGTAAGAAAACCCCGGAGAAAGAAAACAAAAAGGGAAAGAAAGACAAGGCAAAGCCGCAAGCAAAAAAAAAAAAGAAAAAAAAAAAAAGGGGGACCCAACATTTTGCACACAAAATGTAGGGACGGGGATGTAGGGCATAACACAACCCACCCTTAATAGTATCTAGGACTGGCGCATATATGACACTAAAACCTCTAATGAATTTCCTATAAAATTGGGCAAGCCCACGAAAACTTCTTACCTTTGTACCAGATGTAGGAGTAGGCAAGTTCAGTATAGATTCCACTTTTCTAGGATCCATCTTCAAAATCCCTTGTGAGATCATAAATCCAAGATAGACTAATTATTGCTTCAAGTATTCACATTTCTCCAAATTGATGGCTAACTAATCCTCATGCTATCTTCTCAACACAATCTCCAAGTGCTCAAGGTATTTTGCTTTGGTCTTGTTGAATATGAGTATATCATCAAGATAGACTACCACAAACCTGCCTATGTAGTCCTTTAGCACTTTGTTCATCAATCTCATGAATGTGCTAGGGGCATTACTAAGCCCAAATGGCATGAAAAGCCTTTCATATAGACCTTCTATGATTTTTAAGGTTGTCTTCCATTCATCATCCTCCTTTATTCTGATTTGGTGGTAACCACTCTTGAGATCCAATTTTGTAAAGTATTAAGCCCCTCTAAGATAATCCATTAGATCTTCAATCCTAGGGACTGGAAACCTATATCTAATTGTTATCCTATTGATTGCTTTGGAGTCAGTACATAATCTCCACTTACCTCCTTTCTTTGATGCTAATACCACTGGAACTGCACAAGGGCTTATGCTCTTCTTCACTAGACCTTGAAAGTAAGTTTTGTACTTGTCTTGCTATCTCATTAATCTGTTCAGGAGTCATTTTATAAGAAGCTTTATTTGGAAATGATGACCCTGGAATGAAGTCAATTTGGTGGTTTACTGTTCTCTATGGTGGTAGGGCTACAGGTGGTTCATCACTGACACTGTCCTTGAAATTATCAAAAAGTTGTTGTACTTATTTGGGCAAAGGTGCTTGTTCAAATTTATTCTCTTCTTTAGGCTTCATCATAATAGCTAAGCACTCTTTACCTTCCCCCTTGAGATCAGTTAAGAATATTTTTCCACTAACTACCAACACATTAGGACTACGAGATTTCATTATTTCTTCCTCCACCAAATACTTTATCTTGTTGGTTACTCCATCCTTTTGAAATGACTAGGAGTTTTTATCCCCATTGTGCGTGAATTTCCTATCAAATTTCCATGGTCTTCCCAACAATAGATGACATGCATCCATAGGTAACACATCACAGAGAATCCTATCAGCATATCCTCCAATTTCAAAATCAACCCATGCTTGTTCATTGACTAGGACATGTTCTCCCTTATTCAACCATGTCACTCTATAGGGATGGTCATGAGATATCCTATTCAATCCCAACTTGTTCATTGTTTCCTCTGAGATGATGTTGTCAGTTGACCCCAAGTCTATTATCATTTTGCAAACCTTACCAAGAATCTTGCATTTCACCTTGAAGAGTGACCTCCTTTTCTTAGGCTCTTCTCTAACTGGTTCTTTGATTAGGACCTTTCTTATCATTAGGTTATCACCACTCTTTGAATCAAGATTGATCTCAGGAGACTTGACACTGCTAGTGTCCTCTTGTGCATAATTGACTCTTCTCTTTGATTGAGAAGAAGTTTCTTTGTTAGGGCACCTATAAGCCAGATGACCAAACTGATGACAGTTGTAGTACTTCATATTTCTAAAAGAGGAACCTCTGCTAGAACCTCCAAATCTTCCTCTACCACTACTGTTAAGACCCCTTCCTCTATCATGATTACCTTTCCACTGGATTCAATTCTTTGCTCTGTCAACCTAGACTCCCCTTGTGGTCTTGACTCATTACCTTTACCATCATATTTTCCTCTATGGCCTCTTGAGTCTCTACCTCTTCCTTTGCCTCTACTAGTGGCTTCATGCTTCTTGTTGCTCTTTTCTTGTACCTTAAGAGCCAATTGATAACATTTATGCATTGTGGTAGGTATCAACATGCTAATCTCCTCTTTTATACTCCACCTTAACCCATTTATATACCATGCAAATTTAATACTCTCATCCTCTATCACCTTGGATCTCAAACACGGTTTGTAGAACTCCTCAGTATAGGTACTCACTTCTAGTTCCCTTTGTCTTAGATTTTGTCTTTTCTTGTGGAGTTGTATCTCATAATCATCAAGGATATAGGTGTCTCTAATCTTGGCAACCATACCCTTCCAAGTAGAAATATGATTCTTTCCCTCTTTTTGTCTCTCATCTTGTACAAACTTCCACCATGTTAGGGAAACTCCTCTCAATCTAGACTTATCCACCTTCACCTTTTGTGCTTCAATCACATTTTCACATTCAGAATGGTTTTCCAACCATTCTTTCCATTCCATTACTAACTCTGGCTCCATCTTTCCACTAAACAAAGGTACACCCTCTTGGGATTTTCCACCCATAGATTTTAATGCTCTAAGTAATGGTTCTTCTTGAAAAATAGGATCAGAATCTGGAACTTCATCTTCTACTGCCACTGACTTCCCTTTACCTTCTGTTTCTTTAACCTTTTCACTCACTTCTTCAGTCTTGGATTCCACTGCACCTAGCTTACTCTCCATTTCTTCTAATCTATCCCTTAGGAGCCTGTTAGATCCTCTTCTTGGTCATTGACCTTCTTTTCCAACTCTGTGTTTGTTACCATCCTTGACTCACCTACTGATTTAAGATCAGACATACACTTGCTTAGCCCAAATCTTTTAGGCTGTAATACCAATCTGATAGGGAGGCTCCTATCCTAGAGTCAGATGACTCTACTTAAGGTCACTTTATAGACCTTCTAAGGGTTTTCTTCTCAACCCCAACCTAGGAGAACACTCTTCGTTTTCTTCTCCTTATACAAGGGCCTCTCTACCAAGGGTAAAATCCAACTCTTTCTTGAATTCACTAAGGTAAATTTACTCCAACTCACACCATGACACTTTGTAGGATTGATTTGGTTTTAGCTCATACAATGTCATCCAATCTTGATGTTCTATTTCCCATAGTTCAATCACTCTTCTCATCGAGTACAAGAGTTCATTGGTTTAAGGGCTAGTAGCCTTATTAGCCCTAATTAGGCCTCTAAAGTCTAACAACTTCCAAACTTCCCAAAGGGACCCCCAAACAAGTTACTGATCATGTCACCCATTTGGACACTCTTAGATATTTTTAGGGTTTGGGGTCACCAAGTGGTCTGTACAATATCTTTTGTAGGTTGGGTTTTTTTCCTTAAAAATAGGGCTAATTGCATAGTTTTAAGGAAATGGTTGATAATTTGGATTCATCAACTCTTGACACTGGTTCAAGGGCTTCTTCAATACCCTAACAACACCCTCCAATCACTGGATCCCTCAATCAATCCAATCCTGCATTCTATCTTTATCTGTCATCAACTTGCTCCTAGCCGAGTATGCATTGTCTCGCCTAGGGAAAACTCTTTAAATTAGAAAATGACATCTCCTACAACTGTACAAAAAGGAAAAGAATGTACAAAGGTTATAATTTACATTTTCCATAGGCCATCAAGATCTCATGGTGGGAAATCATCGTGGAACCATATTTACGCAGTCAAACCCTCACACTGGCAGTGAACAGTCCAGGAAGGATTTGATTTTATTTAAGCACACTAAACTATACAAAACCTCTCAATAAGTATCTACAGTACAAGAAAACAAGTATAAGAAGCTAAACTACACATCAAAATGAGTTCCTCAATCCATCATTAATGAAAATAAACTAAAACTTGCAGACTGTGCACAAAATAATAAACTATCAATTAATCCTTCTTGGGAAATGCAACCAAAATTTGTCCAACTTCTGTACATTGCTTCGAAAGCTCTTATATATGTCCCCTAGGCTCATAACAACTAACTATGCTGACCCATAACTGTCATTAGGGCATTTTTGCAATTCTTGTCCAAATGTTGTCAAGCAACATTTTTACAACTTTTACCATCTCATTGCTCTGACTGAACGAATGGGTTCCATAAGGTTACCAAAATAACCCTGGACCTAACAACACCTCAAGTAGGTCCTTTTGTGCACTCTAGGTGCCATTTGGACATTTTGCCACATTTTGGCTTCCAAAACGTATAAAAGGTCTTTTGGACCAAATTGACCACAACCTACCAAAACAACACAACAACATCCCATCATAACATTATTTATGTATATGGCCATAAGAAGATCTTCCAAAACAAAAATTGAGGGTTATTCCATCCTAACCCCTAGGTGCTCCTGCGCCAAGGAACATGTTCTTCATAGTCAAAGCCAAAGGAAACTTGGTTTACTGGAGATGAGCTAAGATAAAAATAATAATAGGAAAGCATGTAGTATGCTTAAGATGGTGAAACAAATGGATAATACAATTATAATGATCTATGATGGTGCTATCATGTTGTCATATGAATGCTCCCACGACAATCTTTTAAATGATTTAAACAAACTAAGGTTACTCCACAATATACCACTATAGTGTACAAGAATGAGCTATGTTTGGTTGACAAATAATATCAAATAAGGGAAGAAAACACATGCATAAATTAAGATTTTTAATTTTAAAAGAATTTGATTCAAATCTATTGGTGTGAAATGGCATGGATCAATTCTAAACCCACATAATTAAGTCAAGATAATAAATGACTAGATGTGTAGGCTAGATATAGATGATGTGGATGAGAATGGTCAAAGTCATTTGCCAAATTTCATGCAAAATATGTCATTCTAGCTTACTCGCCAATACTTAAAACACAACTAATTCATTGTGAGACCAAAACATGAGGGAAAACAATACAAGTATGTGGTTTTCACCATTATTCTGATACATACGTAAAATGCTAAACGCTATCTTGTCTTAATTACGCCGTAGGCGTTTCCCCTTTGAACACACTTGGACAAAAATTGTATCGGATGGCTCAAACAGATGCAGACAGAAATGACTACCATTAAAATGATCATCTCCGTTGGTTGTTTTCGCCAGCTTTCCCTCTCCAGCTATCCAATGACTCTGACGCCTCAGTGAGCATTCAGTGGAAGCTGTGTGGGCCCGATGTTGTCGTCAGTGTCCGTTTCTATTGCTAGCGCCATCGTCTATTTGCATTTAAACGGTAGTCACCGTTAAGTTTGAGTTTGAACTCGGGCTGTTCCCGCTCGACATAAAACATTCGTGCTTCACATTCTGCAGCATCAACGGGAGCTTCAAAGCAGAGTATGGAAATGCTTGACTATACATTCCTCCAAAATGTGGAAGCATAGACAAGGCATGCGAACTGTTTCAGCGAAGCCTCAAAAAAATGTTGTGTTGTGGAACGCTTTGATTACAGGATATGCATAAAATGTATTTGTTAAAATCAATTCAGAAAATTTCAACCAACTGTGTTTGGCAGGTTTAAAGCAAAACTCAGCAAACTTTTCCAGCATCCTCCCAGCCTGTGCGAAAATGGGAGCTTTGGAACTGGGTTTGAATAAAATAAAAATCTTCATTTAGATTAAGATTTAAAGCTATTTCAATTCACGATAATATTTTTTCAATGTTTAAATTAACCTTCACAATAAATGTATGGTTGGTTTCATATGGGCAAAGATGCTAAGTTCATTCAAAATTACTTTTGCACCATGCCACTATACCTCATCTTGTTTTCATCTATATTCTACCTTTTTTTTTTCTATATATATATATATATATATATATTTTTTTTTTCTTGTTGTAAGTATAATTTCTATTGTGAGTTTCTTTGCTATATAATTAGGCATATTGAAAATTAAGGCTTCACATTACAACTGTATCAAATTTGATCTCATATTCTAAGGTTGGGTTGCAGAAAGATGAAAGCATCATATAACATTGACTAAAGTATGCAACTAAGAGATTTATATCCTCTATAAAATTTGAGGATGGGTAGAAGGCAATGTAGATGTCCTTCAATATGTTCGTAATTATGTAGAAGATGCTTTTATTATAGTAAGAGTATCGATGAAGGAGTGAATAAAAAATAGAGAAATTATTGTTAATAGAAGAGGAAGGATTTAAACACCTAAAATAAATAAATAAATTCAAGAAATAAACACATGAAGAGGATCTTCAAACCTAAACATG
>MU226434.1:606379-623521 GCA_018584345.1 Thuja plicata
TCACTGGAAACTTGCAATTATGACAGTTAGGTCGCGATATTTTTTTTGCCACTTTTTGGGGGAAAACTGTTACAAAATGGTGCTAGCTAATTTATTGATAAAATCCCAATTTTGCTTGATAAAATTTACCAAAACTGGTTGCTCGTCATTAGGAGAAAACAAGTCATAAAATAAATTTTACCACATGGGAAACTAATTCAATTTCTAGCAAAAGTTTAATTTATTTTACAAGCAAATTCACACTTACCGATTTTGTGGCTGCTGTTAGATTCAAATTTGGAATGCTTGCACATAACTTCAGAGAGAAAATTCACCATCTACAATTTTGGATTTGCCTGCAATTTATGTTTTTACAACTTCACGCTAACGGAAAACGAGAGCTCACACATGTGCAATAAATTAAATGAATAATAAAGCAGGATGAGAAGGAGCAATTAGACATACATTTGGCAATCACATACACTCATTTTGCTCCAGTCATTCATCGCAGATGGGTAGGTCTAACACAGTAGAAGATAGAGAGATAGAGATAAATCAAGAGGTAAAGATAGAAAGAGATCTAGGGAGATACAAAGGGAGACATAGAGAGCGAGAGATAGAGAGGAAGAGTTATCAATTCATTATAAGAAGATCTAGAGAGGATGAGACAAAGAGATAGACAAAGGAACAAATTCTTTGTGGACCTTCCATACCTCTACGGCGTACCCATTGCACACTAAGGTGCGATTGCTAGTTAATATTACTAATATAACACAATAACAAATACAATAATTTTTAATTATTGAATACAACTAGTGAAGCCACAAACAAAGACTCGATTCCCTTCGTGTGACTCCAACACAACATGTGGAAGAAGATTTTGTTTTAATGTTGATGGGGTCAAAGATAAATCTAGAGACAATAGACCCCACTAATTTCCATTTTTTGAAATATCTCTTCTCAAGTATTCAATTTGATAATGAACTCTTCCATTCTCTCCACCATCTCCATAAATAGATATTTAAAAAGAAAACCCAAAAACCTTCAAAGTCAGCAATGTTGCTATCAATTCCTTATTCTCCTTTGTTGAATTCACGTAAAGATTTGACTAATACATGCAAGTTCACCCATCACGTTACTTCAACTAATGACAAAATTAGGCACCATTAAAGACCAAGTGTATCTCTGGACAAATTGCAAATATGCTCCCCCACTGTCTAAAAACATGCGTATGAAAGTGAGAAAAGTAGAACGTACGATTCTATTTGCAACTTGGTGCATTCTTTGATTATTCAGTCTTCCACATCCTTTAAATAATGTGTCGGCAATCTTACTGTAATAAAGACGAGAGCAAAAAATTAGCAATAGCGACCTTAATGCACGGTCCCAGTCAAGTAAAAATTAAAAAAAAAACTCCATTCTTACGCCATGGTCGTATGTATCGTGTAAAGCAAAAAATAAAGTATTCTAGAAACACAAGGTTTTCATGGCACGAAGTTTGAGAAGGCAGATGAAAGCATCTGTGGTAATTCTGGTCAAAGCACACACTCAAGACAAAATAGCGGCAAGTTTTAGATTGGTGTGTTGGACTTGGGATAGAATTACGACACATAGCAGTCCATTCTTGCAATGCCCTGTTAATTATGATCTTGACAAAATTAAGGAACTCAATCTCAAGTTTAAATGATTAAAGCCAGCATAATTGATAACAAAAATCATCATTTCAAATTGGTTTTTGGTTGGTTGGTGAAGTTGGGAAACGTCTAAATAGCAAACTAAAACGCATATCTTATCAAGGGGTACACTTAATTTTTTTTTCAAATTCTTCTTATATATTATATTGTTTAGTTGGCTCGATAGCCACGGGTGTGAAGTTGTTTGGGTTGCAAGGAGTTTGTTAGAGATTGTGAGATTTGTTTGGGGTGTATTGATTTCGTTCGTATTATGAAGGGGTGTGGTCTAGATTGTACCTCAATTGCAATTGATAGTATGGATGATATCAACTCGCGACGTTAAATCAAAGGAGTTTGATTATTTGGGTATATGTTAAATGGATGGGTTTGAAATTGTACCTTAAGATTTGTTTGGGGTGTATTGGCTCGTGTAATGTAAGGATGAGGTTTAGATCGTACCCTAAGTAAAATTGATCTAACATGGAAGCAATCAACTCTTGACACTAAATCAAAGAAGTTTGATTATTTGGGTATCTATTAAATGAATGAGGTTGATATTATACCTTAAGATTTGTTTGGGGTGTGTTGACCTTGTGTAACGAAAGGACAAGGTTTAGATCGTACCTTGACTAGAATTGATAGCATGGATCTAATTAACCCTTACACTAAATCAAAGAACTTTGATTATTTGGGTATCTATTAAGTAGATGGGGTTGAAATTGCACGTCGAAAGAATTTGTAGTGCAAATGCCTATCAATCCTTGATAATAAGTTGAAGAAGTCCAATTATTTATGTATTTGTTGAATGAATGGGACATGACCCAACATGGAAGCTTTTATATCCTTGACAGTATATTGAAGAAGGTCAAGGTTATTTGTGGCCCTATTCAATATATGAAGTCAATGTCATATAAAAGTTTGATTGTTTGTTAAAAGAGCAAAGATCAAGACTGTGTTTAAGGAAAATTTTATTGCACAGATACCCCTCAATCCTTGATATTAGGTTGAAGAAATTCTGATTATTTGTGCACCAGCAAAAGGGAAAGATTGAGATTGGGTATACATTTGATTATCCATCAACTACTAAAGAAATGAGGCTAGGATTGTGTATTAGTATGATTATTCATGCACTTGTTAAAGAGATGATGTTTGGGATCATACAAAAGTTTGATTATTTGTGCACCTATTAAGGGGATGAGGTCAAGATTATGGCTCTAGAAAATTAGTGGTATGGAAGCCCTTGAATCATTGGCCCTAAGCCAAAGAAGTTTGGTTATTCATGCACCCATTAGGGGGATAAGGTATGATCTTTAGTTGCTTGGAGACCATTAGTTCTTCATGCTATGTCAAAAAAGTTTGACTGTTCTTGTACTTGATAAAATGATGTAGTTGGGATCTTGGCTCAAAGGAATTTGACAATGTGGATGCCCCTTAGTCCTTGACACTAAGTGGAAGAAGTCCCATTATTTTTGCACTCATTAAAGAGAGGATATAATCCCTTGAGAAAATTTAGTGGCACGAAGGCCCCTTAGTTCTTAACATGAGTGGAAGAAGTTAGATTGTTTAGATACCCATTAAAGGATTGAGATCGAGAACTACCTCAAGAGAATTTGGCGAAATGGAAGCCCCTTAGTCTTTTATTTTAAAGTGAAAAGGTTTGATCATTTGTACACCCATTAAAGAGATAAAGGACTACATATCCTTAACATATATTAAAGAACTTTAATCATTCATGCACCATAAAAGGGATCAAGTTTGGATTATGCCTTAAGCAATTTTGGTAGTATAGAGGCCACTCCATCCTTAACAATACATTGGAAGAAGCTTAATTATTCATTGACCCATTAAAGAGATGTGGCCAAAATTAGGCCCTAGAAAAATTTGATAATGTGGAGTTCGTCATTCCTTGACACTAAGTTGAAGAAGTTTGATTAATTATATACACATTAAGGGATGATATCAAACAATCCCCATGTGAATTTAGTGCCATTGATGCCCTTTTGTCCTTACAACTTAATTAAACAAGTTTGATTATTTGTGGACCATTAAAGAGATAAGATCAAAGATTATGCTCCAAATGAATATTGCTACATGGAGATCCCTCAATAAGTTAAAAACATTTGCTCAAGTTTGCACTCTAACTACATGTTTACTAATATTGAATACTTTTAAAAAAAAAATGTTACGTGAAAGGTTTTAAAGGTCCAAGTTTCCTTTAATATACCTACAATAAAACCTAGGATTCTGCAATCGAAACATCTTATAAAATTGAACATCTCATAGAGGAGAAAAGTGCATATCTTGGCCTTTTCCTCTCTTGTTTTCCACCTACCTTGGGTCTTATTTTAAATGCATTGTCTTTGTGCTCAATTAACCTTATGGGTGGGCTAAGTCTAATCTTAAGCCTAGCCTTTGTTATGTTCAACTCATCACTATAGAATACAACTGGTCCATCTCTATAGGTGTCTATCATGCAAGACTAGATTGTAGGTGTGAACCTATCTATATCTACAAGATCACAATACACTTGTGACCTATTCCTCCTAATTCAAGATTAGTTTCTTACTTTCCTAAGCTAGCCCTTCCAAAGAATATGACAGTGACTTGTTAACTTGTGCGCCATAACACTTTAAATTGAGCACTATGTATTTAAGGACAATCCTTAGCCCATTAGTTCAAGGTGGGGTTATTAAAGCACATAATTAGTTTCTCACGTACATTATATTGGCACTTGCTAAAGTGGTACTACACAATCAAATTATTATCTAAACATTGTACATTTTCTAATCCAAAGCAAGCATGTTGGTTATCTTACATTTTCTACTTGATATGTATTTGAACTTGACTAATTACCAAGGAAGTTCTACACTTTCCCTTAACACAAAAACAATCTCTAAGGTGTTTATCAACACTACTAATCTTTAGATATGCATGTACATATATATCAAAGATTAGAAAGTAGCATACATATTTGTACCTTAGTGAAAAACCATACTAGAAAGATCTAATTCCAATTATCAACTATTTAAACATTACAAACCTACACATAAATTAAACACATCCTACCCCTTTTTAAGATTTATCAGTCTCAATTTAAATCTAGTTGCTATATTACCATTTTGCATAAGTAAATGTAAATCTAATGTTTAGGATTCTTAAATTGAAACATCTTATAAGAATTGAACATCTCATAGAGGAGAAAAATGCATATCTTGGCCTTTTCCTCTCTTGTTTTCCACCTACCTTGGGTCTTATTTTAAATGCATTGTCTTTGTGCTCAATTCACCTTATGTGTGAGCTAAGTCTAATCTTGAGCTTAGTCTTTGTTATGTTCAACTCATCACTATGGAATACAACTGGTCCATCTCTGTAGGTGCTTTTCATGCAAGACTAGATTGCAGGTGTGAACCTATCTATATCTACAAGATCACAGTGCACTTGTGACCTATTCCTCCAAATTCAAGATTAGTTTCTTACTTTCCTAAGCTAGCCCTTCCAAGGAATATGACAGTGACTTGTTAACTTGTGCGCCATAACACTTTAAATTGAGCACTATGTATTTAAGAACAATCCTTAGCCCATTAGTTCAAGGTGGGGTGTTATTAAAGCACACAATTAGTTTCTCACTTACATTATATTGATACTTGCTAAAGTGGTACTACACAATCAAATTATTATCTAAACATTGTACTTTTTCTAACCTAAAGCAAGCATAATGATTATCTTTCATTTTATGCTTGATATGTATTTGAACTTGACTAATTATCAAGGAAGCTCTACGCTTTCCCTTTACACAAAACAATCTCTAAGGTGTTTCTCAACACTACCAATCTTTTAGATATGCATTGCATAGATATCAAAGATTAGAAAGTAGCATACATATTTGTACCTTAATGAAAAACCATACAAGAAAGATCTAATTCCAATTATCAACTACCTAAACATTACAAACCTACACATAAATTAAACACATCCTGCCCCTTTTTAAGATTTATCAGTCTCAATTTAAATCTAATTGCTATTTACCATTTTACATTTGTAAACGTAAATTTACAGTTTATTTTCCTGCACATAGAGACCTGGAATATTAGCATTGTAATATTCAGGAATTGCAGGTTCAGGATATACAATAAATGTTTTAATTCCCTGTACAAGAGCCCGTTCATTTATTTTTGTGCAAATAATTTTATATCTGGTCTCTTAGATTACAACAATAAATTTGGAGTTATTTCGTCGCTATGAACAGAGAGGCAGGGCGGCTGTAACTGACTGAAAGAATTTATCGAAAGGGCAAAAAATGACAGATATTTTCTACACATTTTAACAATGGCGGCCGTTAAATCACAGCAGGAGACATAAACTCCAGAATCAGTGATCGAGAGGAGAGAAGAAAGAATAAACTAAACTTTTTCCCCCTTCCAAATTTCAAAACCCTTAAGCGAACAAAGGGATTTTGAATGCACTAAATTTTTTCTATATTACAGCTTCAGAGAAACAATGAAGCCTTTGATAATCTCATATTTACATTCAAGAAGAGCAATTGCAGGCGGAGGAGCAATTTGGCTCTGAAACAAAATTTGGAGGAAAAGAATCGGTTCAAATCTCGGCCAAATACTCTGAATCGGTTCATGCCTTGGCCAAATACTTTGCAATTTGGCTCTGAAAGAAGCTTTGGAGGAAAAGAATCGGTTCAAATCTCGGCCAAATACTCTGAATCGGTTCAAGCCTTGGCCAAATACTCTGCAATTTGACCAATTTTGGCAGCCAGATGAGGCGGTAACTTTCGCTGCTTTGAATGAAAATCGAGTGATTCGAAAATGTCCTTGGCGCTCCAGCCAGCCTTTCTGAGAGATACGGACAGTAAATCCACATGATATGCCAAGCTTTCCATGAAATTTTGCCTTTCACAGCCTTTAAAAAGCTGAACATAAGACGCCGGAGGGTTTATCATGTCCGAGACTTCGTCCTCCTTCCATCCTGCACTTCTTAACCTTGAGCCGATGTCTCCCAGGTAGCCTGTAAGCCATATTTTGCTCACATTGTTCTTCGGAGAAGCGCTGTCTTTCTTTACCGCGGATTTGGCGATCTCTACATCCACTTTGTTAGAAGAAAATAGGCCTTCAGGAGGGGCGACATTCATGGAGGCCTTGTTCTCCACAAGGTCGCTCCAGAAGTCTATTTTTCGGGCAGCTTTTGCAACCCAGGCAGGGGCTTGAATGGTGAACTTGTTCAGCACATTGTTGGAAAGCGGTGCATCGTGAAAATACTTGTATCTTGAAATAATTCTCGCTTGCTCTGCCCTGGGCGAATTGCCTGCACTTCTTATTAAAGGTTCGGGGCGCTCAAAAACCCTTTCCTCGCTCACAGATTTTCTCCCCGGAACCTCTTTCTTCCTTGTTGAAATCTTCGGCAAGGAGATTTCGGGCCTCCGCTTGAATTCCTCCCATTTTTCCGCCATGGCGGCATTGCCTTTATTAATTACCTGATTCATTTTCATTTCCGGTTCCTGAATTAGCTCCCGGCCTCTCGCAGCCCTATCAGAGTCGAACTCCTGATCTATGGTAGACTTGAAATTATGAGGTACGAAGGCCTCCCGCTCGAAGAAATCCGCCACATCATAGCCGCAGTAGAAGATATCTTTTTTGTAGACAAAAAACACAGGGTTTCCTGCCAGATTTGGAGTACAGGGAATGTAGCAGTGGCTGTAAATAGGCACCATTAGTGGCACCTTGGCAAAGTAAGTCCTGGCTACTTTTAAAGCCTGTTCAGTATCAGAAGGCTGAGAACCCCAATCTTTCCACCAGAACCTTCCCTTGGAAACTTCATTGCAAAGCCCCGCCATGGGAAGATCCAACAACATTTTCAGCTGCTGCGGCGCGCCCGATCTCCAATTTGGAAACCCCACTCCGACGGGAAGCCCTTCCTGCAGAATGGATCGCAAATCCGGAGGGAAGCTGAAGCCAAAATTTGCCTCAATCCTTTCAAATTCCACGTCTGTGAGACCTCTTGCGATTGGAACCTGGCACCTGCTCAAATGATCGATTACATTCTTGGCATACGCCGCAAAGGAAAAGCACACCCTGCGCTTCTGGGTCTCACTTCTATTGCCATCCCCCATGGCAGAAATTCTTTATCAGTTTTCAACTACAGAGATCTTCCTGCTGAACAAACACAGAATCCAAACAGAATGCCTCCTTGTCTCTACGCTTGTCTCGATTCAGAAAACAACAGGTAGGAATTCCGAGACCTTAGAACTCGAATTTTTTTCTCCTCAAGTTGTTGTTTTTGACCAGATTTCTCTGCAATCAGGACAAGATTTCTCTGCAATCAGGACGAGCTCGACAGGAAGAGAGGATTCACAGTGAATCGAAAACATAACCAGTCAGAGAACTGCTCAAACTGCGCTTTCAATCCCAGGTATGAATGCCAATGCCCATGCCCATGCCTTTCAGATTCTTGTCATTTTCTGTATGTCTGTCTGTGTGTTTCTTCCCAAAACAAAAGAAAAACCCTTTTTTTCAAAACTTTCTTGCCTCTGTCCAACTGTAAAATTCGAAGCTTTAAAATCTCAAGCTTACGCTGAGATGGCCTTAGTTGAGGCGCGTTTTGACTGCCACCTGTCTCGAAACGCCTTAAGACTTAAGAATGGTGGGTTGGGTTGCCCACGTCATCAAGTCCACTAATTATCCGTTGCAATGCCTGTTAGCTTAATGGCGTGTTAGGTGTTCTCACTAAAAAATCCGCCAAATTTAGAGGGAGTGGATTTGGTACAAAGTCGCTCTCTTTGGAAATACTCTGTCGCCTGCCCCCCACCATGGCCCATGCCCTATTTCTTGTTTCTTCTTTTCTGCCCCCAACCTTTCAATCAATTCATCATTCATCACAAGTCCTTGGAAGTTGGGGATATTGATTTTGTACAGTTCTCACTTTACCAAGGGCCAAACCTTTACAGTTCATAATAATTTAATCTCTAACATTCAACATGGCAATCATTATAGAAATGACCTTCCATGTAATATGTAATATACAAAGTCAGTTCACCATTGTCACCACTAAATAGTTGGAGAGATTGTTTGGTGTGTAAGTGTTTAGTCAATATCATTCATCATATCTATATTAGATTTTAAATTTATTATTATATTTTACTATTTGATATAAATTTTTTAATTAAAGAGAGGTAAATATTTTTGGCTTTGAGTTATGAATTGGTGAGATTATAAATAAGAGATCTCATTTTATTTAAACATTGAAGAGTGATATTTTAGTGGAGTTTGATCCTTGATGATAAGAACAATAACACCACAACATAACCATCACAATATGCTAATGACAACGATATTTAATATAATTAAACATTGCATAATTTATATTTTATTCATAAAAAGTGATTGGTTTAATATTCTATAAAAATTATGTTTACTTTTAAAAAAAAAAAATATTGAAGAAGGTAACAAAGAAATCATGGAATATAAGATCTTGTGGAAAGGGTTTGGACACTTATTTTTATTGTGAGAGCATTTATAGGGAATGGAGAGAGGACAAAATTAAATATTTTCTCATAAAAAAAATGAGTCTCACAAGCATATAGTTTTAAGTTAACATTGAAGAAGAGGACTAGAAAAAGACTTTTATGGTTAGGTAATGTGAGACTTTGAATGCAAATGTTTTAAAGTTCTACTTGTTTATTATCATAAAATTACTATAAGTTCTCACATAAAAAAATCATTTTTCTATTTAAAATTTCTTAATAAGGAAGAACTTTAAGATTTTGTTAGTCTCCTTAATTCAAAAAAAGACTTGTAATTTTAAACAACTTAATTTTTTTAGCTAGTCCTCCTTCGTAAGACCATAACTTTATCTGATTTATACAAGAGAGAGGGTCTCATAATAATGTGCATTCCTATAATTGTTATAATATTTGATCATGTGGGCATTAGTAAATAAAATAATTTTATTTATAATTTATTTATGGTATAATTTTTTTCCCTTATAGGTTGAAATACAAGGCATATCACAAAGGAGCAAATCAACCTTTAGAATTAAAATGTTCAATGAATTGAGTACACATTAAAATGCTCAATGAATTGAGTACACTTACTTGTAATTAGATAAGGACATTTAATTTCATATAAAGTTTTGTCAAAATAATGATATGACACTAAGTATACTCCCTTACTATGTATGAGTTTGAAATGACACTCGGCCATTCTAAGGGTAGATATGTAAAAGCTATCATTAAATGTAACAAATATATTTTCATTGTTAACACTCAAATACAATTCATTTAATAATATATAGTCTTTCTATATGATATTACATGTCAACAACTTCTTATCTTCGCATACCTAAGTATTAGTCTATTTAATATGTTGAATGAAAACTAATATTACAGATTTCTAGCTTGCGTCTATTCAAACTCATCCAATAATTCTTTAATCTTAAATGCAACGATCTTGATTTCCTTGAATTAAGCCAATGAAATGCAACAACATTCATTATAATCCAATCAAATGCAACCACACATATCAACAAGATATCTCAGATGCTTAAGATGTCTATAAGACCACATTTACTATTTTTCATCAATTTATTTTTATAATTCCAGAGTTTGTACTTCTACCATTTGCCACAACTCATTTTTAGATGTATGTTTAAATATTTTTTTTGGTCATTTGTTCACATCATTTTTTTTTTCTATAATATTGGTCTTAGAAAATCCAGAGTAAAATATAGAAGAGGTTAATGCTAATGCACTCTATTATATTTAAGTTTGTGTTAATAATCAACAAATTTTAAGCATTCAATGATTCAATCACCTTTTAAATGTTTGAGATATTATAGACTTCAACACTTGCTAATGATTTTCTTAGATTATTAATATGCTTAATCACACTTTGATTAGTGAAACTTGCCCTCCTACTTTAAGGTGTATAGTCCTAAAAAGTAAGCACTTGCTTTTGTGTTCATTTTTGGACCATTTTAGCCCTCTTTAGTGTGCTCCTTATGTTAGGACCTTACATTGCACTTAATTGCATACATAATTTAAATCAAGGTCTTGCCTTCTCCTTCAATCTTTCTCAAAACTCTATGATTGGCTCTAGTTCCTATGCACAATTTCCCATTTATCCATCCATTCACATAATTCATTTTCCTCTTGAGCCCCATTTCAAGATTTGGATGCATTTATGATCAATTTTCCCACTTACCTTTTCGCTTTTCTCTTAACCACTTAACACCTCTTGAGTCCCGCAACTTTACCTCAAAATTTACACCTTCCAGGTATAGGTCGAACCACTTTCGACCTATACCTCGGGGGTTGAATTTTGGTGGGTTTCGGGCCCAATGCAAGGTATTTTCATTTTCCCGCTCAATGAGGTTGGCCTTTGTGAATTTGGACCCCAAAATCACTATAAAAAGAGGCCTTTTCCCTTCATTTTTCCATCCATTACACATCTATGACATCTATGCTAGACATATACATGCAAATCATCCACTCTCAAGCAATCAAGCAAGCTATTGTGCATTCAAGGAGTTCAAGAAAGCAAGTATTCATTAAAAAACATTCATCTATCTTCACGCATTTCCTTCCATAGATCTAGCTTCTTTCTCCATAGGAAGCAAAGGAGTTGGTCATCAAGGGAGGGGATCTACATTCATCCATTCAAGTCTTCCTCTTCTTCTTCTTCAATCCAATATTGAGGTGAATTACAAGCATATACTACATGAGGTTTTATCTTACATGATTTCCTTTTGGTATTTGTGTTGAGTCAAGGCTATTGCATTAACATATTTGATCTGATACTAAACATAATTGCATCTACATGATATGATACATTTCTATTGTTAGACTTAATCTCTTCTACATGATAATATTTCCTTTATTTCAATTCAAGGTTAATTCCTAAACATGGGCTTGACCAAGGCAAGCCCCTTCCCCCAACAATTTCCCCTTCTCTGTTGTATGCAGGTGCAGAACCAAAGTGCAAGTACAACTACATATCTGAGAAGCCAATCTGAAGACCTTTCCAAATCCACTTTTCTGTTCTAGATTTTGACAGTATCAGGTATGTTAATAGTATAGGGTCCAAGATTACTAAGAGGGGGTGAGTCAGTAATATATTAGATGAGAATTTTTCACAATTCATTCAACAACATTCATCAACTTTAAACCTTATGTAAAAATTAAAAATCCAAATCATGCAACAAAGTGACACCAATATTTTTCTCGTGGAAACCCTTGGTTAGAGGGAAAAACCATAGTTGTAATTATTACCCACCAGTATTTACACTCTTCTTAAATGCACCCTGTTAAAAGGCCTAGCCCTATTAGGAGCTTACAATAATGCCTTGTTAGGAGCAGACCCTGTTAGGAGTCACCCGATCAAGGGATTTGCCTCTAGCCCTGTTAGGAGCTTTACCCTATTAGGAGCAACCTTGTTAAAGGATTTAAACCCTAATTAAAGATCCAGTTGGTTAAAGGATTTATAGATCAAAACCTACTAGGATCTACCTAGTTAAGGGATTTTCTTGTAGAACCTATTAGGATTCAACAAGTACAATGATTTGGGTGTAGCACTCCTCCTCTAGTTGTTCAGATCCAATTAAGCATAATACTTATGCTTCTTGTAGACAATCTTCTCTCTTCACTCGACCACACCTTCACATCCACAATCTATACTTGCATAATTCATTGATTTACATATAAATACATTACATGTTCATTAGGGCATTAGTTGCCTTACAAAACGTATTACATTTATATTTCATTCATTATAATCATTCGCGCTCGATCCTTGAACCCTAAAATAGATGACCAATCTAGAATATTCAATTATTAATTTAGGTTGGCCACAAGATTCATCGCACACCAATTTAAAACAAGAACATTCAAACTTTATTTGACTTCCCTAACACGCTTCCAAAACTTGATAGATCCGATCAATCCGAACAATGAAATAGAAAATCAGCAATATAAATCTGTTATGCCACGTCACCTTGACACCTAGATAACAAAAAAATCCACTGCAACCGATCACATCATCACTGCTCACCGATCTAACACCAATTGCTCAAACCTGTTCAAACATTTTCTATCTTGCATAGAATGCTCTTTTGTCAATTGAAACGATGTCTTGCAATACTCCAATCCTGTAGCAATCATAGTATCAATAACATATCCTATTTAATATAATCATATCATGACCACAACACTTGGATCCATACTGATTTAATATAACAATTAAATCATTCACTGTCTGTCACTGTATGTTCTTCTGTCTTCCCTGTTGCTCTTCAATTGCTAATAACTTGTTCCAATTTTGTTTCTAGCATATGCGATCATACATAATGCATTGAGAGACATCATTGGGTATCCAATAACGATCACTCACTCCAATTCCTACTACAAGATAGAATTCATTTGCACAAGTACTTAACAACACATCAAGAACATTGTCAACAAATACAACACCAATTTGACATCAATGACAACATAATAACCGATCTTCTTGTCATCAAATGTGTACCAATCAACACTCAATCAAGCTCTGCAACATTTATGCCAACATCTCCCCCTTTGGCATTAATGACAACACCACATTAATCTGATAACAATTTGTCACCCTTAGTTGATGCACCTAACTTCTTGTCTTGATCTTCCTGGTGTTCTCCCCCTATGTCTTCATTTGACTCTTCTCTTTCAAAGTCTTCTTCTGATCTTCTCCCCAATACCTCTGTATTTGGTTCTTCTCCTCCTTTGAAAACAATGCCAACGACACCACATAGGTCACCTAGTACTACAATATCTTCGTTTGCCTCTGACTGCTCCCCCTACGGAGTAGTTCCCTTTAACAATAATCCAATAGTGAAATATACTCAATGAGTCCACTAGATTGATGCCTACAATAACATCTTAGTTTTATTCAGGTAGAGGAATAACCCCTAACTCACCTCTCAGATAATCAAAAGTATCTTTAGGTAATGGTTTAGTGAATATATCTGCTAGTTGCTCCTTGGTTGGCACATATTCCAACTTGACTACCTTTTCCTGCACTTTCTCTCTTAATAAATGATACTTGATTGCAATATGTTTAGTCTTGGAATGCATTACTGGATTCTTTGAAATATTGATTTCTTTTGTACTATTACAGTAGATAGTCACAGGTTTAGTTACCTTCTCTTTGATACCTTATATGATCTGCTTCATCCATGCAATTTGTGTACAATTGATAGTTGTTGCTACATACTCATCTTTTGCAGTAGATTGGGAGATGCAATTTTTCTTTGTACTAGTCCATGACACAAATATTCCTCCTATGAAGAATGCTCCTCCACTTGTACTCTTTCTGTTATCAATGTTTCCTGCCCAATCTGTATCAGTAAAAACACTCAAAGAGAAATCACCTTTGTGAGCATACCAAAGAACATAGTCTTCTGTCCCTTTCAAGTACCCGAATATCCTCTTCACTACTACCATGTGAGATATCTTAGGATTAGCTTGAAATATGGCCACTATTCCAACTACTTGTGTAATGTCTAGTTTACTATGAACAACATAAAGCAACTTACCAATCATGGATCTGTATAGAGTTGCATCCACTGCACTTGACTCATCATCCTTAGATAGATTGTATCCTGTCACTATGGGGGTTCTAACTGGCTTGGAATCTTCCATTACAAAGGTCTTCAGTAATTCCTTTATGTACTTGGACTGACTGATATAGATACCATCCTTTAGTTGTAAAATCTGCAATCCATTAAGAAACTTAATTTCTCCTATCATTGACATCTCAAACTCTTTCTTCATCTCTTCTACAAATGCCAAGCTCATCTCATCATTTCCTCGAATAATTATGTCATCCAGAAACACTTCAGCTAACAATATCTTATCACCTTCAACCTTCAAGTACACATTACTATCTTGACTTGTTCTTATGAAATCAATCTTGATGAGATAAGAGTGTAATCTTTCATACCATGCTCTAGGTTCTTGTTTTAGTCCATACAATGCCTTTTGCAGCTTGCACACCATGTCCTTGTTCTCTGTTAATGCAAATCTATCAGGTTTCTCTATGTAAACCTCTTCTTCAAGAATCCCATTTAGAAAAGCGGATTTGACATCCATTTGAAAACAAATTAAACTTCTTATAGGCAACATAAGCAAGTAAAATTCTTACCCCTTCAAGTCTTTCCACAGGAGAAAATATCTCTCCATAGTCTAGTCCTTCCTCTTGTGCATAGCCCTTACACACAAGCCTTGGCTTATTACGAACCACTTCTCTATCTTCATTCGGTTTGTCTCTTAAACCCACTTTGTACCAATCACATTCTTGTCTATTGGTCTAGGAACAAGTGTCCATATGTCATTCTTCTCAACCTAATCAAGTTCCTCTTTTACGGCTTTTGTTCAATCATCATTCTTCAAATCTTCACTTACGGTCTTAGGAACAAACTTTGAAATTAGACAATTACTTTCCTTGATTTTCCTTCTTGTTTGCACACCTGCATCTCTATCACCTATGATTTGACCAGTAGAATGATTCAACTTTACATACCTTGGAATAATCGGTTCAGTTCTAGGAGTTTCTTCTTCTATTTGAACCACTTCTTCCTGATTGTTCTATTCAACTGTATTTTGCACTTCAGGTTGCACATACACAATCTCCTGACCATTTTTTGGTTCTTGCTTTCTTGTTTCATCATATTTCTCTGAATATTCATCTACCTTCACATTTGCACTTTCAATCATCTTGATAGTATTTTTATTGAAACACTTATATGCCTTGCTTTTGGTAGAGTATCCCAAGAAAATACCTTCATCACTCTTAGGATCAAACTTGCCACTGGAATTATCTCTCTTGATATAGCATCTACTACCAAAAACTTTGAAATATTTAACACTAGGTGTGTGACCATACCACAATTCATAAGGTGTCTTATCGGTTCCTTTATTCACCTGTACCCGGTTCATTGTGTAGACTCCAACGCTAATAGATGCTCTCCAATATGACTTAGGTATATCACCTTGAATCATCATTGTTCTGGCAACATCAACTCTAGTTATGTTCCTCCTTTCTACAATTCCATTCCGTTGAGTAGTCCTTGGTGCTGGCATTTGTCTCTTGATTCAATTTTCTTCACAATACTTAATGAACTCCCATGAAGTGAACTCTCCTATGTCTAATCTTAAACACTTCAATCTCTTACTTGTTTCATTCTCAACAAGTGCCCTGAACGCTTTGAACTTATAGAAAGCTTCATATTTATCCTTCAAGAATGTCACCCACATCATTCTTGAATAGTCATCAATAAACACCATGAAATACTTATCACCATGATAACTCGTTGCCCTCATAGGGCCACAAAGATCAGTGAGTACTAAATTCAACATATTTTCAGATGAAAAAAGACTTACTACTGAAAGTAGAACAAGTCAACTTACCGAACTGACATTCCTTGCACATTACATTACAAGTCAACTTACCCAACTGACATTCCTCTTACCATGTAGGGTGTATTGTTTCCAAACCTGGCCACACCACCATCAAATTCATCTAGCTTTATGAACTTAATTTTGTGACGGGTCATGTAATGTGATCACCCACTATCAATGACCCATACTTTACCATGTTCCATGTGTGAGACCAATGCATTCTCAACTTCATAAGTTTTTTCTTTGACTACAACAAACACTATCTCTTCTTCATCATTGTCATCATATTCTTTATCAGTCACACCTTCATCTACTGCAATATAGCATTGTTTCTTTCCTTTTCCCTTGAATCTTTTGATCTTCTCTTTTTGCTCACCATTAGGACACCTAGCAACAATATGTCCTATCTTGTTACATGAAAAAATTTCAAAGGTAACTTGCCTTTATACTTACCAGTACCTCTAGGTTGTCCTTGCAAGTAATGCTTCAAGTTCTTCTTGCTTCTTCTCTTCATCCAAGATAGATTCAAGTTCCCTGGAATAAATTTTCATGCAGGTAGATTCATAACTTATCTATTTTCCCTTATTCTCTGATGCTAATGAAAAAGAGGTCTTAAAAGTTGCTTCAACTTTAGTTATACTGTTATCGTAGCTACTTAATTCAAAAGCAGTGAGCTTTCCAATCAATCCATCAACATAAACAATATCAAATATCCTCAATTCGTGTATAGAAGAAACTCTAATGGCATAAGAAGGTAGCAAGGTTCTCAACATTTTACGTACCACATCACCTTCTTCAATGTTACCACCAACAACTTTGATAGCATCAACTACTTCCTTTATCCTTTGACCATATTGAGCAATGTTCTCACCTTCCACCATTTTCATGGCATCATATTTGCACTTCAAACTGTCTACCCTAGATTTTTGCACATTGTTAAGTTTTAGGATAGCTGCAAATGTAATAGCACTCTATTTTGTATGTGTTTTTCAAATGCAACAATCTCTCTTTCATTTATATTGTCAAAGAGGCTAGGAGAGACATGTCCCTTCATGGGAC
>MU226434.1:626743-642554 GCA_018584345.1 Thuja plicata
AAAATAATATTATATGGGAAAAGGGAATCTTCTAGAAGCACAACTAATTATTGTTGGAAAGGAGGAAGCTTCTAGGAAAGTGCAATAAAATAATATTTTATGTTCTTCTAGAAGGGATGAAGGAATATAATAAATAGAGGAGGGAGCCTCATTGTAGGGTATCCAATTTTGATAATAATATTTGCTTGTGCACTTGTGGAACCAAGGGTTTCTGTAGACTTTGTCTTTGGGAACGAAAAATCCCATTAATAGCATAACTAAGGAGGTGAAAGATCCTCCGAAGGGTTGCAGCTATTGGAGGAGATAACTCAGTCTTCTCATTGTGCCAAATTTTGTGGCCTAGGGCCAAATTTGTGCGGAAACAATTTGAGGAATAATTCTGATACAAATTTCAATCATATTGCAGCAGTGTTGGGGTCCCATGATTTTTTGTAAGGCTGAAGGTGACATGAACAATAGTCGTGAACAGTGCCGCTACAGTGATGCTACAGTGACGCTACAGTAATTTTGATTTATTTTCCAGCTTTGCGAAGGCAGTTTGGGCTAAGAAGAAACTCCTTTCAGTAGTTATTGATTGCATCTTCGTCTTCAACATCGAGCGCTTCCATATAATCAGGTTCCTCTTATAATTTTCAGATGCTTGCATTGGTATATCAAGTGTATTTAGGTGTTGCTGTAGATGATCTTTCATATCAGATTTAGCATTATACTTGAATATCTATTGTAAGCCAAGAAGACTTGGCATTCCACTGTATTTAGTGATTTTAAGGAGCTGAAGTTTGAATTTCAGATTGATTACATTGTTCCTAGTTTTTTTATGTTTGCATGCCAATTGTATGACGAAATGTCACTTGGCTGTAAGTGTTAATTTGCATTGAATAGATGTCATATATCGCATCAGAAAAATATAAAAAGAATTGCATTTCATGTTAGGTGTAGACTAAGTGGAAGAGAAGTTCATTTATTCAGTCATCCTATGATTTTAAGTCATCTTCCTTATTCTGAGAACAAACTGGAATAATAATTAGTCATATATCCCTCTGTTGTACAAGTGTTTGACGAAATTTCTAGAAGCAAATATAGCAAGTTTCAATTAGATTTGGACAGGGATATTACATGAGGATAGGAGAGACATGTCCCTTCATGAGACATGCCTATTCATTATTATTTATAAGAAAGGACATCTTCCCATTAATTATAATTTAATCAATCTTATGATGTTTCATCAATCAATTATTAATTAAGAATTATATAATAATTTTATATTAAATATTAAATTTCATATGATTAGTAATAATATAACATATATATTATATTATTATTAATCAACATATATTATATGTATTCTAATGATCATACGACTAAAGCTACAAACATTAACACTCCCTCTTAGCTAGGGAGGATGATAAAACACAATGTGTAGTGGTCTCCCGTGTCAACACTTATGATTGTTACCATAGCTACACAAAACATCAACACTCCCTCTTAGTTAGGGAAGGTAAAATTCATCAAAATACAATACACAAAAGATCCATTACTTTTAAGAGAGAAGATATCACCTCATCGTTATATCAAGAGGTATGGTATGACCAAGAATATCAAGTCTCATGATATTCACCATAACTCAAAAAATATTTTAGATATCACCTCAATATGATATCAGAGATATGGTTTGACCAAGAATATCAAGTCTCATGATATTCACCATAACTCAAAGTATTTTAGATATCACCTCAATATGATATCAGAGATATGGTCTACCCAAGAATATCAAGTCTCATGATATTCACCATAACTCAAAATTATTTTAGATATCACCTCAATGTGATATCAGAGATATGGTCTGACCAAGAATATCAAGTCTCATGATATTCACCATAACTCAAAAGTATTTTAGATATCACCTCAATATGATATCAGAGATATGGTTTGACCAAGAATATAAGTGTCATGATATTCACCATAACTCAAAAATATCCTATAGGTAATGTGCACTTGCCATAAGAACATTCACATCTTCTATTATGATATGTTTCAGCCATCACAAGATGTCTATCACAATAGAAGATGCCATCTATCAAGATCTGTTTCAACCATCACAAGATGTCTATCACAATAGAAGATGCCATCTACCATGATTTGTTTCAGCCATCACAAGATGTCTATCACAATAGAAGATGTCATCTATTATGATCTGTTTCAGCCATCACAAGATGTCTATCACAATAGAAGTTGCCATCTATCATGGTCTGTTTCAGCCATCACAAGATGTCTATCACAATAGAAGATTCCATCTATCATGATCTGTTTCAGTCATCACAAGATGTCTATCACAATAGAAGGCCAAGTTATTGTAAGATCGTCACCTCTCATTAACTCTTACAAATACAAGTGATAATCATTTGGATGTCGTCACTTCCTCATGATGTACACAGAGGGCAGACCCATTAAAATATGGATTCACACACATGAGATCCATCATGCCTCAACACAGAGGGGGAAAACAAGGGATTTCACCTCGCACTTCTCTCATAGAGAAGAACTCATTGAGCAGATATCAATCTGTTGATCATCCAAGATTGCTTATGATGAAATGTCAAACTTCCTCTGAGTCTGATATCAATCTTCTTAGCTGCTCGTCGAAAGTTACCTCTGAAAAGTCAAACTCCCTCTGAAAACAATTTCTTGTGCTTCTGTCCTGAAGGTATGTTAGAGAGAGATTACAAATAGCTTATAAACTAAACTATCTCATACGGAAATGCCAAAGATAGAAGCATACATGATTTTACTAGCCAATATTATAGCATAAATTTAAAACTCAATAATTCACGTGCATTAATAAAACATGAAATACTAATCTTAAGTTTCAAATATTTCCTTTTGTAAGGTGAGCCCATATAAGAAATATCAACTCTCATCAAAATTTGAAGTTGTTTGCGGTGGACTCGTAGTAGGAGATCATAATGTTGTTCATGCTAGGCATGTCGACGACCTTCATGCAAAGCGAAAGCCTAGAGTGAATGATCACCATTTTCTCACTCTCCACTAAGGATGGTTCAAATGGAAATGTAACATTGGTTATTATTCTCCCCCCACAATGTACAATTCCCAATCTTATATCTTTGAACAATTCTCATGTCTTCTTATGAAATGACTTTATTTATCCAAGAGAGGTGATACTATATAATTGATGCTTTCTTTATAGAAAGATACACCCTTCCTTGAATGCATGCTTCTTTGATATTGCTTGACCACGATCATAACCAATTAATATATCTCTTTAATGAAAGTCGCTTTCAGGAACTTCACATAGACCCATACATATTCTGTCATAACTTTTGAATCCAAGATGTTCTTTCTAATCGCTTAAGTGAGATTCTCTGAAATTAGGTTTTCACCAACATATCCAAAATTTAGCAAACTCCAATGATGGGTTTGTGAGATATGGTCCTTTTATCGAGACTGTATTTTCTGAGACAGTCACACATTCACCATCAGCAAACTACTCTCTTACATTTGTAGTCTGGCTCTGATACCATGTTAAGTTTTAGGATAGATGCAAATGTAATAACACTCTATGTTGTATGCATTTTCCAAATGCAACAATATCTCTTTCATTTATATTGGGAATGAGGATAGGAGAGACATGTCCCTTCATGAGACATGTCTATTCATTATTATTTATAAGAAATGACATCTTCCCATTAATTATAATTTTATCAATCTTATGATGTTTCATAAATCAATTATTAATTAAGAATAATATAATAATTTTATATTAAATATTAAATTGGACATGATCACGAGGCTGATCCACCAACAAAGTTTTAGAAGGCATACAACATTGGAGATGTAACCTAAGTTTAAGCACTCAATCTCCACCATTGATTCATGATGCCCTAGACCTGGTTAACAACCTAAGTCACAGTTAACTGCCTCAAAATTGTATAAGAGATCAGTTTTGAACATTAAGCAAGTTATTGCAGTTGTTAATGTTGTTGAAGCTGAAGATTTGATGAAGACGTTATAAAGAGAAGCAACGAAGAGGTATGCAGAATGAAGCAGAGCTTATGATACTAAGCTACCGATTGTAGATAAAGGTAACATAGTTATAAAGCACAATGAGTCTGGACAACATTTGATTGATGCATCTCTATCAGACATTTTGTACTAAATTTTGTTGTAATCAGAGAAGTACAAATCCTGCTTGTGGGTAGGCCCTAACAGGTCTTTATATTTTGTAAATCCTTTAACTAAGTACATCTCCTAGATTAGAGATTGTAAAATCTTTTGACAAGGTAGACTGAATAAGTATTTTGTACTCTTAACCAAGTATATTACTCCTAACAGGGTAAGCTATTAGAAGTAGCTAACATTGTAGCTCTAACCGTGAAACCTTTATATTGTAGTAGTGAAGGATTGTAGGTGTCATCCCCACCACAGTTTTTTCCTCTAACAAAGGATTTCTGCGTGACCAAAATATTTGTGCTATGTGTTGTAGATTTCATGATGTGAGTTATTTACTTTATGTTCATTTTACGTAATGTATTCAACTCGGTAATTGATCAATGTGTATGGTTAAAAGTTTTAAGGGTACTGATTCAACCCTCCCCTCTCAGTAGATAACTTTCGTAAGTTATTCCAACAATTCCAACAGAGTCTCCAACATCGATCACTCACTTCAATTCCTAGTGTAACATAGAATTCATCTGCACAAATAATTAGCAGCACATCAAGAACATTGTCAACAAATACACCACCAAGTTGACATGAATGACAACACAATAATTGATCTTCCTATCATCAAACCTGTATCAATCAACACTCAATCAAGCGTTGTAGCAGTTATGCCAATAAGGTATAGGTTGAACCTTTGACCTATACCTAGGTATTCTGAGTGCAGATCCTGTTACAGAGTTGGAAAGACAATCAAAAGAATTTCCCAGGTCAACTTGCTTTTTCTGATTTTGGACATCTTAGGTACAGGTCAAACCTTTGACCTTATAGATGGGTATAGGTCAAACCACTTTCGACCTTTTCTCAGAGAAGAACAGAGAGTTGCAGGTTATAGTTGTTGGATTCGAGTATTAGGTCATTCCAGGATTCTGCCAGTCAGAAAATTAACCTCCAAATACCTTCTTCTTCTTCTTCTTCTTCTTCTTCTTCTTCTTCTTCTTCCATCTTCAGGTGCACACATTCCTACTTCTATATCCTCCATCTTTTTTGATACATTAGATAAAATCTGCTATTACACTTTTCTATTGTGTCATCTTAAATTGGAAGAACCAATGTTCAGACATATTTATCCCTCCTTAGTAGGATGATTTGGAACTAATTTAAATGCCTTGAAAGATCCATGGATGTACCTTTGCTTTTGTGCTAGATTGGGCCCCTATTTTTTGCTCTTTCCAGTTGTTCTTTTCTCTTTCCCTGAGATCTCGGACCATCCCCCGATGGAGTGACCCATCAGGGGAAGGCTGTGGTTGGCCTAGCCCTTGGGGTGAGGCTGAGGTCAGCGTCCCCCAAGGTTAGGCACCTCAGGATTCCTAGTCCTTCTCGGGTTTCCAATTTCTTTTCTCACCTCGTGCATTCGACCCTTTTCGATTTCGGTCATGAAATTGGTATAAAAGGAGGTCTATTCACTTCATTTTTAGAGGAGAAAACTGTTAAAAGAGCTTTCACTCTTTTGTCTACAAGCATTCCAAGAGCATTCATAAGCATTTCCTAGGAGCATTGAAGTAGATCTTTTGCAACCATTTAAAACTTCAAGATTTCAAGATCTTTTGCATTTAAAGAGCTTTCAAGGATCTTTGAAGGAGTTCATTAGATGCCTTTTTATCATCATTTCAATGATCATGCATGTTCCTTTCAAGGTCTAGCTTCCTTCTTAGAAGATAGTGGAGTTGGCAGTCAAGGAAGGGTTTGTTCATCCATTCTTCATCTACATTTGCATATCCAATTTGAGCATATGAGTACATCTAGATCCATAGATCTATGACTTGGTATGATTAATCTATTGCATTGGATGAGATATCCTACATTCCTACAAGATTCAATAACATTGAGAACTTCTACATCCTTATAAATTACAGATTCGATCCCCCGCGAGGGTTTCTACAAAGTAAGGTGAATTTGTACATTTGCTTTGCTTTTACATACATTTTATGTATATTTACATTCAAGGTTAATTCCTAAACTAGGGCTTTATCGAGGCAAGACCCTCCCCAACAAAAGAACCATTTTTCCCTTACAGATTCATGCATACAGACTTGCAGATTTAGATTCAGAGCCGTCGAAAATAGGTTACTGTCACAGATCCATATTCCAAAAAAACTTGTAGAGTAGGTGGATGTCGACTTTGGCATAGTCCTAGGTGGATTTTCTACATTTCACCATCCACCCTCTAGGTCAGCATAGTTTTGAGCTAGAAAGATTTCTGGGTTTTGAAGATCTTGAGTTTCTGGTTACAGATTTGGTCCCGTTCAGGTTTCCAAGCTATTTCAGGAACAAAATTGCCCGTATCGGTTTGAGCACACACATCCCAAGCATTTAAAGACAAGTTGGTATATTTCATTAGTTAATTTGTGTATTACATTTCAGATCTGGTCTATTTCATTAGTTTTAGTATTATTTTTACTTTCCTAGTTAACTATACCTGACACAGGAAATACCATCTTCTTCCTTAGCACTTGGTTAGATACTTGTTTTGCATTGGTACCCCTATATAATTTGGTTTTTATTAATCTAACTATCAGCTTTGCTTGGTAGATCTCTTCCTTTGTGGTCCCTTCTCGTGAGGGATATATATATATATGTGTGTGTGTGTGTGTGTGTGTGTGGGGAAGATTACCATCGTGACACTACATCTTGATCTCCCTACACACACATACATCTATATACATTTTGTTGAACTCGTACCTTACATGCATTGTATTCCTTTTGTTGTGGTTAAGTTAATATTTTAGATCTTGCTTTGTGTATGCAATGTATCTTCTTTATATTGGATTTAGCTTTATTGTTTTGGTTAGATCTCATTTCGGTCCTTGAAAAACCTTTGCATGATCTCCCTTTGGGTTTTCCATCCTTTGTGTATGAGCTTTATTACTTTGAGTCCAACCTATATTATCTCGGTTAGAAGAAGTCGTAGACTCATGGGTTCTTTTGATCCATATTCCTGTTTCTTCCCTAGGAACCTTGTTGATAACATGATCCCTCATGATCCTAATCCTTCCACGAAGAATAAATCTTCTCATTCTTCCCACGATTAAGATGAAGCTTTAAGAGTTCCTCCTTCCCAAGTTCAAAAGCTCACTAGTGACCTTGAAAAGATGGAAAGTTGGCTTATTCAAGAGAATCATAATCTTGATACTATTGCTGCTATTGAAGCCTTAAGGAAAGTTATACACAATGATGAAAATGATATTAATCTCTTGTGTGGTATCTCTCACCTTATTGTTTCTAATGTTAAACCTTTATCCGAAGGTACCCAGGAGTTAGGTTATGTTTCACTTGCTATGACTGTTGAACCTTCTTTGCCTATCTTCGTTCCTATTCATAGTGTTCCTACTTATGCGCCACGTCTTAAGACCACATCCGTGCAAGTTTCTAATCCTATACATGTGAGTCTTCCTAATGCCTTTGTTCTGTCTCTTCCTGTGAATGTTTCACCTATTTGATTGCCTACCTTTATGCCTTCTTATCATAGTGTTCCTTTTACATATTCCAATCCTCTTCCTACAACTGTTTCAAGTGTTCCTCTTGTTACTTCCAGTGTTCCCGCTGCTTCCTACAATTTTCCTAGTGTATCCAATGTGTCCATGCCTACTATTTCCTTTAATGATTCAACCATCATTAGTCTTGCTCAAACCGTTTCGTCCTTGCAACATCTACTTTCTTCATTGACTCAATCCAAGTTTAATGTGCCTACATATGACATTTCTAATCCTTTGTCCTTAGACATTATCCTTGCGATTATCCCTCAAAAAGTTGACATGCCTTGTCTTGACACTTATAATGGTAAGGGTGACCCCGCGACTCATGTTAAGACCTTTCAAACCCTATGTAGTGACTTTGCCCACTATCATAGGTTCATGACCAAGTTTTTTACTAGGACCTTTCAAGATAAGGCCTTGTAGTGGTATCTTTTTTAACCACCCTATTCTATTGATTCCTTTCAAAAACTTGCTAATGCTTTCATTCAACAATTTCAAAACAATATTGGTCCTCAAGTTTCTTTAATTGACTTAATGCATTGCAAACAAGGAGTTAAAGACTTTATTGGTAGATTTAAAACTTTGTATGCTCAAATTTCTTATCGTGTGCCTGAGATTGATATACAACACATTTTTATTGTTAATTTACAAAAAGACATTAAAGATAAGATTCTGCTTACTGAGTTTACTTGCTTTTGCCAACTTTGTGCAGGGCTTCACCATTATCAATTACAAGTGAGTCAGTTTGAGAGCACCACTCCTATGCCTCTTGTACCAGTTGATAAGAGTGTTGTTTCCTACCATCCGAATAAGTTCCATAACCCTACCAACTATATCAAGATAAAAAAAAAGTGTCGAATGCAGTAGATAAACAAGTAGTTGTTGTATCCAAGGGTGTCGCTTCATCTTGCTCTATTTTTTTACCGTAATCGTAAGTATACTCATTTATCTAACTCTTTTCAAACTGTGATGGAAAATTTGTTAAATTCTAATATCATTAAACTTCCTCCTATTAGACCTGTTAACTCGACTATGATGGCTTCTAAGTCCTTTGATTCCAAATATTTTTGTCAATACCATTGTCATCCTGGCCATGATACTGAGAGGTGTTATTCCTTGAAGAATGCTATCCAAGACCCGATTGATTCCAATGTTATATCTATTGATGTTGATGCTAGCCATGAAAAAAAATCCGTAGCACCTCCTAACCAGAACCTGCAGATTTATACCAATCCTTTACCTTCTTACTCTACCAACACCATTGCCTAACCTTCTTCATCTTCCACACAAATTGTCTATGATGAAAATATGGAAGAAGCTAACCATGTTTTCAACCATGTTGAACATGAGCCCTTTCCTAAACCTCAACCCTCGCCTAAACCGAAACCTCTACCTTGTAGACACCTTCCTATTACCTTTGACCATTTCAAAATGGTTAAAGCTCTTGATGGTCCTCTTTATATTGCTACTAGGGTTGCTCGCACTCCTTCCCATGGTACTCTTATTGACCCTACTTCCATGATGAATTGTATAACTAAAGAGAATCTTTTTAGTAAACACTTGCAATGAGATTTCTATGATATGACGAACGCTTGGATTCAGACTTGTAATGGCTTTCTTTATCGTCCTTATGGTTCTATTTCCTTACCTATAGAGCTTTGTGGTAAAGTTGTGGATACTACCTTTGTTGTCATCCCTACTTCCGATCAGTTTCACGTTAAGCTTGGTTTTCCTTGGTTGTCCTTTATGTAATCCATAACTTCTATCCATAAATGCCTTAAGTTTCCTCATGATGGCGAGGTCAAGACCGTTAACCATAGTTTTTACCATCCTTCTAGGCCTAGAGACTGTGTTGACCTTGATTTCTTTTGGCCTTCTTTACCTATGAAACCTCCAACCCATCCTGATTACCTTTTTTGATCTTATCAATCCTTTAAACATAGAAAGATTATTGAATTGAGTTTACCCAAGCTTTATCCTACCCATGGTATTTTACCTATTCCACCAATTCCTCCTTTGTCTGATTCTTTGACTTATGTTGAGCAACCTCATGTTCCTATCTCTCAACCAAGTGTGGTTCCTTCAGTTCCCCCTTCATAGGGAGAAAAGAACCCGATGTTGATTGATCCCACTCTACCTCCTTTCTCTAGTAAGACCAAATGTAACCGACATGCCCATGATCGTCGAAAGAAGCATCTAGCTAAAGCCAAGGCACGTGCACATGCTTCCCAAAACATTTTACCTTCCTTTGACCAACCCATGCTTGAGACAAGAGGAAGTTAATAATCAGAGCACTATTCAAATGAATAAACATGATGATTCTATTCGTATTTTGGCTTTTATTGTGATTAATCTGGATGAAGAAGATACCCTTGATGATACTATTGATGCTAACAATGATTTACATGCTAGTGATTGTGATGAATATGAGACTATTAATCTTGATCATGATTCACCTAACATGCTTTCAAAACAATTATCAATCACTCCTAGTATCGAACACAGTAACCTGTAACTTGGTCCTTGTTTGGAACTGGCAATTGTTCCTACTGTGTTGGATGTCGCTCCTCTTGCAAGTTTCCCACCTTCCCTAAATGATACAAACCAAGATGGGGGGCAGGTGCTGCACTTGATTGACTTCTCTAGTATGGTAGTCTTTGTGTGTTTTCCTATCATGTTGTGTTTCCCCCGTGATGTGCTGCTTGTTATATATTTTTTTTAGATTTCTTTAAATGATCCTTATTTCTCCGTTGGCGCAAGGTGATAAACGAATTGAAATGTTGTAATCATTCTTCCATTTGTATCTTGCTTCTTTTATATGTCGTTATATGTTGTGTTGTACATGTGCTACTCTTTGTAAATGTGCCTTTGTGTAGTTTGCTTGGGATATTGTGACATGGTAGCACCGAATATTTTTGGTCTCTGTGATGCCAACCCAAAATGACTCTTCTTTGTAACTCTTACACATTTTTGCTCCATTGTGTTGTGGTTCTACTTCCTTTGGGGAATGATAACATTTCATTTGACATATATTTCATACATTATCTTATGATCATACTAACCCAAAAGTTTGTAGATCCCTTCGTGCTCGTTCTTTTTGTTATGTGCCTATTTCCCTTGATATGTCTTTTGTTGGGAGCATTTCATAGTGGAAATGTCTCCAATGGATGCATGTACGCTCTGTTAAAACCATTTCTCCTATTGAGGTGCTTGCAATTTCTTTATCACGGGGCATACACTTTGCTGACATTTTGCATACACGTACTATGACATATTTTCTTCTTTGAATCCTTTTATGGATTACTAAACAATCCTAAAGGCTTGATTCTCTTTCAGATCTCTTCTTGGATTACTAACAATCTAAAAGGCTTGGTCCTTGCAATTTCATCTCTTTTCGATCCCTTAAGGATACACACATCCTTTTGCCTGGATTACCTATTGCAGTTTTTCTCTTTTGGAAATACAATTTCCTGAGGGTGAATCCTTGATGGGTTGACTAGCATGCACACAAACTTGCTAGACTATACAACACCATCTTTTGTTGCAACATTGCCTTTTGGTGTGGTTCACAGTACAATACACACATCTTACTGGGTGAGTTAATCACACTCTTTTTTTGTTTGTTAGTGATATCTTTCTTGTTATGATTTTGGGCTAACAAGGACTCGAGTTTGTTGGGGGATTGATAGATTCCTTGTCTCCTTAGTTTGATGAGGTTATCTTATGCATTTTGATCTACTTTACCAAGAGTTTGAGTTAGGTTCACACTCCCGCTAAAGTGGGCGATAAATGTATCATCTTAAATTGGAAGTATCCATGTTGAGACATGTTTAGCCCTCCTTAGTAGGATGCTTTGGACCTAATTTAAATGCCTTTATGGACCCATGGATGTACCTTTTCTTTTGTGCTAGATCGGGCCCCTATTTTCTACCCTTTCCAACTGTTCTTTTCTTTGTTTCTGAGATCCGGACCATCCCCCGATGGAATAACCCATGAGGGGGTAGGACGAGGTTGGCCTAGCCCTTAGGGTGATTTCAGGCCCTTCTTGGGTTTCAAATTTATTCAGTCGCGAAATTGGTATGAAAGGAGGTCTACTCACTTCATTTTAAGAGGAGAAAAGGGTTTAAGAGGTTTCACACTTTTGTCTACAAGCATTCCAAGAGCATTCATAAGAATTTCCTAGGAGCATTGAAGGAGATCTTTTGCAACCATTTAAGACTTCAAGATTTCAAGATCTTTCCCATTCTAGGAGCTTTCAAGGAGCTTTGAAGGAGTTCATTGGAGCCTTTTCATCATCATTTCCATGATCATGTATGTTCTATTCAAGGTCTAGCTTCCTTCTTTGAAGATAGTGGAGTTGGCTATCAAGGAAGGGTCTGTTCATCCATTCTTCATTTGCATTTGCATATTCGATTTGAGCATATGAGTACATCTACATCCATAGATCCATGACTTGATATGATTAATCTATTGCATTTGATGAGATATCCTACATTCCTACAATATTCAACAACATTGAGCACTTTTACATCCTTGTGGATTATAGATCTGATCCTCCGCGAGGGCTTCTACAAAGTAAGGTGAATTTGTACATTTGCTTTGCTTTTACATACATTTACATTCAATGTTAATTCCTAAACCGGGGATTGGTCAAGGCAAGCCCCTCCCCCCCCAAAAAAACATTTTTCCCTTGTAGATTCAGGTATAAAAACTTGAAGATTCAGATTTGGAGCCGTCGAAAACATGTTACCATCATAGATCTAGATTCCGGAAAAAATACAGAGTAGGTGGATGCCAACTTCGGCCTAGTCCTGGGTGGATTTTCTGCATGTCACCATCCACCCTCTAGGTCGACATAGTCCTAAGCCAGAAAGATTTATGGGTTTTGAAGATCTCAAGTTTTTGGTTCCAGATCTGGTCCTGTTTAGGTTTCTGAGGTATCTCAGGATCATAATTTCAGATCTAGGTTTGAGCACACACATTCCAAGAATTTAAAGGTGATTGGTTATATTTCATTGGTTAATTTGAGTATTTACATTGTAGATTTGGTCTATTTCATTAGTTTTAGCATTATTTTTACCTTTCTAGTTGACTATACATGGCACAGAGGAAAAAACATGTTCCTTAGCACATGGTTAGATCCTCGTTTTGCATTGGTACCCCTATATCACTTGGGTTGTATTAATCTAATTTGGATCTAACTAGGGGCTTTGATTGTGAGATCTCTTCCTTTTGTGGCACCTTCTCTTGAGGTGTGTGTGTGTGTGTGTGTGTGTGTGTGTGTGTGTGTGTGTATATATATATATATATATATATATATATATATATGAAAGTTGGGAGGATTCCTATCTTGATATTACATCTTGATCTCCACACACACACACACACAAACACACAACTATTATATCTTTGTTTAGCTATAATAATAATATCTCTTGCCTTATTTTTCTATATCTCACAAGGAATACGCTAAATCCTCCTGTTAGCTAGATCTTGCATTTGTATCCCTTCATCCTTTTGGGTTGTACAAATCAAATTTGTCTTAAGGACCATATTTTGGGTCATTCCAATGTATGTGTAATTTGGTGGTCTACCCTTGATCACCATTTTACCCTATACAATTGTGTGAACCTGATGCTTTAATGCTTTCTACTTCCTAATTGGGTAGTTAGATCTTCTTTGTGATCTCCTTTACATTATATCTTTACATTGTATGCATAGGTTCACCATACATTTTGGTGAACACGACTCTTTCATGTATTATATTTCTAATTTGATAGTTAGAGCTCTTTTGCATATCTAGATCTACTTTGTATGCATTGTGTTGGTCATTACATCTTTGTTACATTGTATGCATCTAGATCTCTAGCTTTTATCTTTCCTTTGGTGTTTAGATTCCCTTTACATCAATTATAGTATTTAGTATATTTGCATTGTGAACAAAAAAAATTCAATTCATTCTTAGGTTCCATTTCATTCATAGTTATTGCATTTCATTTTCAATAGAATTTTTACTTTCATTTGCTTCTTCAATTTCAAGTTTTCTTCAAGATCTTGTTGATGAATTAGTTCTTCATATCATTGATTCCCATAATGTTCACCCTCCAAAATTTGATCCCAACCCTAAGGGCATTGTGATTACCACCATTCCTTGTAAATATCTCCCTCTTACCAAAGAGTCCTTTAATAACAATGATGATATCCCTTCTACTATTTCTCTTCTTTATAAGGATCGTTTGGTACAAGAGGATGATGACATCACTATTTCTCCTAGTAATAAACCACTTTGTATGAGTTTCATTGATACCCATTCTATAGATGAGGCCTTGATGAGTTATGTTTTTCCTTCTCCTAAACATATCTTAGAAGTAGAGGATGACATCCATGAGCCTCTTCCTAAGAAATATTTTGAGCTTAATGAGATACTATTCATGATACCTCTCAAACCAAATTTGTGATTGTTGTAAAAGGTTTTCATGCACTACTATACATTGATGACCTTATTTTCACAAATCAAACCTAAGAGCATAAGGATTCTAATCAAATTAACTCTTTCAATCTCCATTTTATTCTTCAATTCTTGCTCCAATACAAATAGGTAGCACATCAACTGTTCAAGATGATGATTGGGGAACCTTAGACTTCACACCAACATAACGTAGCAAGGACCATACCTTTGACTTTGATCATCAAACAAATCTATAAAATGGATGTGTGGATATTGATTGGTCCTGTTTAGATATCAATCCACTCCCACCTAAAGGAAAACGTTACCTTATTGATACATCAAACCTTCCTAATGAGCAATGTTTTTCAAAATAAACCTTAGGTGCCCCGCCTTTTCATTTTCCTAATCAATCTATACATTATCCTCCTATTTCTCCTTACAACAAGTGTCTATTTTGTTTGAGCTTCTTAAGGCCAACTTAATTACCCTTCCTTTGAAAAACAAGCACATTAATAGCAAACATAAACAAGACAATTATTCCACTCGTATATTTCATCAAATTCATGAAAATAAGACTAGTGAATGTTATAATTTGAAGTGTGAAATTCAATAACTTATTGATTGTGGTATGATTCAAATTACATGTAATTATGAATGAAAGATTTTTCATGATCATTCTACCTTATATATGTACATTCCTATTATGTTTCTCCTCACTATATGACATTGCTAGTCTATCCTTTGTGGGCTCATTGTCATAATTAATGAGAAACATAATAGTTCTTTTTCCATGTCTCCCCACTTAGGGGAGCAATGGTTCTATTTTAATATCCTCCTTATCTCAAAGGGTCCATTTTCTCTCTTTCTTGACTTGTTTCTTTTATAAGATGACATTGTTTCTTGCATGCATTTGTTGTTTTACGTAAGGATATTCTTTTTTTTTTTTCCAGGAGATAGACATCCTGAGTTGCAACCTTATGCTTGCTTGAAAAAAAATGTATACTATAAATAGAAACCACTTCAGGAGCATAATGCGTCCTTCCTCTTTGTCTCTTTCCTTCACAATGCCTCCAATATCCCTTGCGGACTTGCATATTTTTATAGTATATTGTTCTTTCTTGCATGAGTTTGTTGTTTAACACAAGAATATTTACATCCTGAGTTGCAACTGTATGCTTGCTTGAAAGTGCATGTTTATTATAAAAGATCTATCAGTTAGGGCATATATTGGGTTTTCTTTCGTTCTGCTTCTTTCAAGGATCCTTTATCTCTTTTTTGTTCATCTATTTTGTACTATGATTTCCTCCCATGTTGAAACATGTTGTTTAGGATGTTTCTCTCCTTACAATCTATTCCTTACTTGGAAATACATATCTTTTACACTTGAGGTCACCACTATGTAGATATAATGTGACATCCTTTGCTTCCTTTCATCTTTATGGATTTGTTATTATTTCATAATGGTGTGTTCCTTTTGGCACGAGATACCGTGTTTTACGCAAGATCCTAAAGTCTCTTCTTAACAATCCTTTTCATGTCTCAAAGGCATTTCTATCATCCAATAATCATTCATATCATCATTTCATTTCTTTCCTTGACGACTTGCTTACTTTATGTGTGATGTCTTTTCTAGCATGTATATATTTGTTTT
>MU226434.1:642711-661963 GCA_018584345.1 Thuja plicata
TATATATATATATATATATATATATATATATATATATCGCCTTCACACTTGGGGGCAAGGTTGCATGTACATTCTTTCTCTCTTTTGTCTAAGGATCTACTTTCCTTAGTACAATCACATTTGTTTATTATGTAACATTATTTTTCCATAAATAATTGAATGTTTTGATTTGGATTTTATCTTATACAAGGTGTGAACACTTGATCATCACCTCTTCTTTATTTGAAAACCTATGTTCATTGTAAACATATTCCCTTACTTAGTGTTTCAAAGTTTGTGATCCTTCATCAAGAAGCCGTATTTCACCCAGCGATAGGGGGCTAAATGGGTGCATTCTTTTTCTCTTCGCTCACTTTGTCTTGAAGATTTTATTTTTGTTCAAGCACTGCTTTTGAAGTTAGGTGTTGTGTCAACAAGACCTCTTCCTTTCAAGGGTCTCTTCTTACAACTGGAATATTCTTTCACAATTATCTATTTTATTATCCTATAAGAGTTAACATTCTTAGCTAAGTTTATGGCATACATTGTTGTTTTAAGAAAATCTCCTTTTTTTTGGAAGTAGGCATCCTTGATTCTCTTTCTTATAATGTTTACCACGTAGCCATCATAAGGAGGGGAGAATACATACGACCTCCCTTGTACATTCTCTTGCACATTTTTCTTATTCATTTTTACAAACCAATCCCTATGGATACAATGGATTAGTATCCATCCATGACATGCACATATAAAAACCAATCCTCATGGATATAATGGATCTGTATCCATCCATGAAGTGCACATATACAAAAATCTTCATGAATATAGTAGATCTGTATGCATTCATGAGGTGCAAATAGGCAAAGTTTCTGCTAGGCATAATTTTTTAGGTAGTATTGACTAGCATGATATACAACCTGCTAGAACTTTCAATCATAACTTTTGTGTGGTCCATAGTAAGACATACAATCTTACTTGGCATGGTGGTCATACTTTGTGTGGTTCATAGTAAGACATACAATCTTACTGGGCGAGGTAATCACACTCCCCCCCCTCTCTCTCTGCTATCATGGTTAAGCTAGTAGGTTAAATTATGGAGTTGATATCATCATTGGTGATGCTCTTGTTTTTCCTATGTGATCACTTGTGCTATTTCAATAGCTTTTCAATCATGATATTAGTGGATGAGACATTTCTGATCGAGGTCTCTTTCACTAGTTGATTTGGAGTTTTGTTTTAGTACTAACCCCTTTGTTATTTTTGGTGTCTTTGGTCTTTTATTTTCCTTTTTCTTTTTGCTTTCTTTTTGCACCCTTGTGCATGGATGTGGAGTTATAATCCTTAGTTTTGGGGCTTTTGCCCTTAGACTTGGTGATGTCTTATCTCTATGGAATTCGCCGCAATTATCTTTCTCTCTCTTTTTTCTATCTCTTCCTTTATCATGAGCATGAGCTTGTCTCATACTCCCGCTAAAGTGGGGGCTAAATTTATAGTCCTAAAAAGTAAGCACTTGAGTTTGTGTTCATTTTGGGACCATTTTATCCTTCTTTAGTGTTTTTATTATATTAGGACCTTACATTGCACTTAATTGCATACATAATTTAAATCAAGGTCATGCCTTCTCCAACAATCTTGGTAAAAAATATAAGATTGGCTCTAGTTCCTATGCATAATTTCTCATTTATCCATCCATTCACATAATTCATTTCCCTCTTGGGCACCATTTCAAGATTTGGAACATTTATGATTAATTTTCCCTCTTACCTTTTCTTTTTTCTCTTAACCACTTAACACCTCTTGAATCCCGCAACTTTACCTCAAAATTTACACCTTTCGGGTATATGTCGAACTACTTTATACCTATACTTGGGGGGTTGAATTTGGTAGGTTTTGGGCTAGATGCAAGGTATTTTCATTTTTGCGCCCACTGAGGTCAGCCTTTTTGAATTTTGAACCTAAAATCACCATAAAAGAGGTCTCCTCCCTTCATTTTCCCATCCATTACACATCTATGACATCTATGCTATACATATAAATGCAAGCGATCATCCACTCTTAAGCAATCAAGCAAGCTATTGTGCATTCAAGGAGTTCAAGCAAGAAAGTATTCATTAAAGGCATTCATCCATCTTCATGCATTTCCTTCCATAGATCTAGCTACTTTCTCCATAGGAAGCAATGGAGTTGGCCATCAAGGGAGGAGATATACATTCATCCACTCAAGTCTTCCTCTTCTTCTTTAATCCAATATTGAGGCAAATTACAAGCATCTACTACATGAGGTTTTGTCTTGCATGATTTCCTTTTGGTTTTTGTGTTGAGTCAAGGCTATTGCATTAACATATTTGATCTCATACTAAACATAATTCCATCTACATGGTATGATACATTTCCATTGTTAGAATTAATCTCTTCTACATGATAGCATTTCCTTTATTTCAATTCAAGGTTGATTCATAAACAAGGGCTTGACCAAGGAAAACCCCTCTCCCCAACAATTTACCTTTCTCTCTTGTGTGTAGGTGTAGGTTCAAAATGCGAGTACAACTACAAATCCAAGAAGCCTATTTGAAGAAATTTCTAGATCCACTTTTCTATTTTGGATTCTGACAGTATTAGGTATAGGTGGAACCTCAGGCCTATACCTAGGTATTCTGAGTGCAAATATTGTTACAGAGTCGAAAAGAAAATCAAAATACTTTACCATATTAACTTTATATTTCTAATTTTGGATGTCTTAGGTATAGGTCAAGAATTGAACCTATTGGGTATAGGTCAAACCATTTTTGACCTATTCCTAGAGAAGAACAGAGAATTGAAGGTTTCAGAGTTGCAGGTTACAGATCCCTGGATTTAGGTATCAGGTTATTCTGAGATTTTATCACTTGGAAAATCAGCCTCCAAATACCTTCTTCTTCTTCCATCTTTAGGAGCACAAATTATTTCTTCTATATCTTGCATCTACTTTGATACATTAGATCAGATATGCTATTACACTTTGCTATTATATCTTCTTTTCGCTATAAGCATGAGATCTCTTGCCTTATTTTTCTATATCTCACAAGCAATACCCTAAATCCTCCTTTTAGCTAGATCTTGCATTTTTAACACTTCATCCTTTTGGTTTGTACAAATAAGATTTGGCTTAAGGACCAGATTTTGGGTCATTCCACTGTATGTGTAATTTGGTGGTCTACCCTTGATCACCATTTTACCCTATACATTTTGGTGAACCTGACACGTTCATGCTTTCTACTTCCTGATTGGGTAGTTAGATCTTCTTTCTGTGATATCCTTTACATCATATCTTTATATTGTATGCATAGGTTCACCATACATTTTGGTGAACTCAAATCTTTCATGCATTACAATTTCTGATTTGATAGTTAGATCCATTTTGTATATCTCTATCTACTTTGTATGCATTGTATTATTCATTACATCTTTGTTACATTGTATGCATCTAGATCTCTAGCTTCTATCTTTCCTTTGGTGTTTAGATTCCCTTTACATCAATTACATTATTTAGTATATTTGTATTGTGAAAAAAACAAGAAAAAATCAATTCATTCTTAAATTGCATTTCATTCATAGTTATTGCATTTCATTTTCAATGGAATTTTTATTTTCATTTGCTTCTTCAATTTCTAGTTTTCTTCAAGATCTTGAGGATGAATTAATTCTTCCTACCATTGATTCCCATAATGTTCACCCTCCCAAAATTGATTCCAACCTTAAGGACATTGTGATTACCACCATTCCTTGTAAATATCCCCCTCTTACCAAAGAGGCCTTCAATAACAATGATGATCTCCCTTCTATAATTTCTCTTCCTTATAAGGATCATTTTGTACCAGAGGACGATGACATGACTATTTCTCCTAGTAATAAACCACTTCCTATGAGTTTCATTGATATTCCTTCTATAGATGAGGCCTTGATGAGTTATGTTTGTACTTCTCCTAAACATATCTTAGAAGTAGAGGATGACATTCGTAAGGCTTTTCCTAAGAAATATTTTGAGCTTAATGAACTTAATCAAGTCTATACTATTCAAGTTACCTCTCAAACCAAATATGGGATTGTTGTAAAAGGCTTTCATGAACTACTATACAATGATGACCCTCTTTTCACAAATCCAACCTCAGAGCATAAGGATTCTAATCAAATTAACTCTATTCAAGCTCCATTTTCTTCTTCAATTCTTCCTCCAATACAAATAGGTGGCCCATCAACTCTTCAAGATGGTGATTCGGGAACCTTAGACTTCGTACTAACATTTCGTATCAAGGACCATACCTTTGACTTTGATCATCAAACAAATATATCTAATGGATGTGTGGATATTTATTGGTCCTCTTTAGATACCAATCCACTACCACCTAAATGAGCACCTTATCTTATTGATACATCAAACCTTCCTAATGAGAAATATTTTTCAAAAGAAACCTTAGGTGCCTCGCCTTCTCATTATCCTAATCAATCTATACCTTAAAAATGTAGCACTTACTTTTTGCGACCCGTTTAGCCCTCCTTAATGTGTTTTTCACATTTAGGACCTCCTAGTGCATTCAATTATCCCCGTAATTGGAATCAAGGTCTTTTTTCTTCCTCCAATCTTGCACAAAATTCTAGGTTGGCTTTAGTTTTTATGCTCCATCTCCCATTTATCCCTCCAATCACAAAATTTATTTCCCTAAGATTTAAATGCATTTACAACTAATTTCCCACTTATTTCATCATATTTCCCCAAACCCCTTCAATACTTCTCAGGATCCAAGACTTTTGCCCTGAGATTTGTACCTCTAGGTATAGGTCAACCTCGACCCTTAATCTCAACCTATACTTTGGGAGGTGAGTTTTGATTGGCTCTTGGGCCTGATGCAAAGTATTGGCCTTTTCCTTCGTAGTGCAGTCAACCTTTTGATCTCGATGCCCAAAATCGATATAAAACAAAGCCTTCTCACTTCATTTGGGCATCCAAAAAATATACACAATATATGCGATATTCATGAATTCATTTGAGCAATTTAGTTCTCAAGAAATCAAGTACAAGAGTTCAAGGTCTTTTGATGATTTCAAGAAAGCATCCATTAAAGACATCCATTCAATCAAGCATGTATTTCCTTCTATAGATCTAGCATCTTTAGAGAACAAAGGAATTCGGCCATCTAAGGTGGAGATCTACAGTCAAGACTTCTTCAATTTCATATTAAGGCGAATTATATTGCATCCATACATGATGTTTTGTCTGACATATTTTCCTTTTGGTTTTTGTGTTGAGTGAAGGCTATTGCATTAATATATTTGATCACATTCTAAGCACAATTTCATCTACATGGTATGATATATTCAATTGTTTAGATCTAATATTTACTACATGCTAGAATTTCCTTTATTTCAATTCAAGGTTAATTCTCAAACTAGGGCTTGACTGAGGAAAGCCCCTCCCCACCAAAAAAAATCCCTTTTTCTTTTCTGCAGGAGTCGATTTGCAGGTCTTCAGGTTTTTGAGATTAGATTCGGCTAATTTAGGGTTATAATTATTGTCGGACATTCGTATCTCATATTTTTGGATAGTGCACGTACAATTTGACCTCGACCTATACACAAGTTGGCCTCGACCTGTACCCAAGTTGACCTATACCCTCCATGTCGACGTATTCCTGAGACCTTCAGATTTTCACAGTCAGCAGATCTCAACCTCTTGATTCCAGATCCATCTCTGTTCTGGTTTCTGATATAGTTTGAGAGTCTATTTTATGATCTGAATGTGCATACTCTACTAGCCACCAAGGTGATTATATTATCCTCTTTGTCATTTCATAGCACTTATTTTCATAGATCAGATTGCATAGTATTCACGATTGCTTCTGTTAGGGAAAGGGGGAACAAAACCCAAGGCCCCTACATTGAGAAGATCACAAATTGGCACTTTACCTTGTGCTAATCAAGTTTCCTTTGGAGTAAAGTCTTGGTCTTCTTCCTATAAATGTAATTCACCTATTTCACCAAATTACATTTTGGTAAACCTATTTTCCATGTTATATCTTCGTGAGCTTGACGTGAACATACTTTATATCTTTTGATTGGGTAGTTAGATCTTCTTTGTGTGATCTTTCTTTGCATCATCTAGTTATATCTTCTTTGTGCATTGATCTACTTAATTGTGTGTGTGCAAACATGGAACTTTCTAAAATAGTGTGGTGTGTAATCATTTATGGCATTACCTTTCTTCTCATCTCTCTTTATCAAACTCTTGGAATATATGATAATTCCTTTCATTTTGCTATGTTTGCTTCCCTTCATGGTATTCTTACATATGGCATAATGAGCATAACTAATAGAATGTTTCCTTACAAGGAATATTTCATGGCTATTATCAATATTTCATGTGACTTTCTTCTTCACATTTTAACAAAATTCATGAAATATATAGATCTTATAAGAGCCTTTGTTAATGAGTCTAATGTTCCTAATCCTAATCCTCCTACTCAAGATCAACCTCCTAATAATCCTCAAACTTTTCATCATCTCCAAAACATTGTTCATGAGCCGGATGTTAGAAATTTTCTAGACGATGCCTCTTCTCCCTCACCTACCAAGGATGAGCCTAAATAGAATATCCCTCCTACTATTCCTCCCTATACTACACATTTTCACTCACCTCAAGATCTATCACCTTATCCATCCATACTTAGAGCTACTTATAATACAAGATATAATATCACTACTCAACAAGGCTATAAAGGTTTAGGACTTGGTATTAATGAACAAGGAATAAAAGTTCCAATTAATCCTCCTCAACAAAGTAATAAATGTGGTATAGGTTTGATTTCCTATCATAATTTTCCTATAACATCTCCTCCACCAAAATATGTTAGGAATAACAGTCCACAAGCACAACTGAGGGGGGGGGGGGGGGGAATCAGTNGGGGGGGGGGGGGGGGGGTGAATCAGTTATGATACAAAATATTAAACTTTAAAATTTATAAACAAAATCCACATTACAAATTCTAACACAGTAAATACCAACACAATAACACAATCCTTTTTTGTCGAGGAAACCCTGTTAAAGGTAAAACCCCGCTGGGAATTAGTACCCATAAATGATATACTGAGAGTATAGTATCCTTGTTAAAATGTTTATCCCTATTAGGAGCTTATTACAACATTACTGTACATAGTCCTTGTTAGAGGACACACCCTATTAGGATTCAAGAGTAACAGTGGGCTCACTGCCCAAAGAAGGTTAAATCCACCCTCAAGGATTTACAATCCGAACAAGTGTATATAGAAAATATACAATCCAGTGAACTGTCTGATAGCAACTGCCTTTGCTTGGTCAGTTCCAATGAAGTATTATAATCACCAATTCTTCTCTACATCTAGCAGCCAATCAAGCCTCGCAACTTCCACACTTTTCCGCCCTTTCAATTACCTTCTCATCATACATCCATCTTTTCAAAAGAAAATATCTCTCATATATACCCTATTACAATAATTGAGTAGGTCGGCCAATTAATCTTTCCCAATATACAAATAATTATTTAACCCCTTGCTAAGATACACAAGGTACCTAAAATAAGTAAACATCAATTACAATACATCAGATATACTCTAAGATCCACAATCCATGCTCACAATCCATAATACATGCTACATCTCTGAAGTCACTCACCAAATAGGTCTCCTCTAGAATGCATGCCACAGTTGACGTGACCAACTTATCCATGACTATCGATCAACAAAGAACATTCCTCAATATGTCTTTTGTTATCCCTTAATCTCGCATACCTTGAAACATCTTCGCCTGTAAGATATACCCAAAACACAGAGAACTGCTCGGTCAAGCATCACTATCATAGTCCAGAAACCAGTCTTCAGTAAAACATCTGTAACATCACCAATATGCAATCTTAAGCCAAGCAACCTTGAACAAGGTCATCAAACATCCTTCTTCATATCCTTGTCTTCGATCATTTTGATTCATCCGTACAATGTCCATACACTTCTGTCAGTCAACATAAAATAGTAATAACCAGTCTGTTCTCTGCACAAAAACATATGTTGACATATGTGAAAAAACATGAATATCAACATCATCATTAGTACCAAAATATGATATCATCCAACAATCTCCCCCTTCGGCATTGATGGCAACATATGAGAAAATCCATCAACCCAAAAATTACTCTCTCAATACAATCTTCTCAATATTCTCAACACAAATCTCCCCAAAACAGTAGGGATTTTCACATAGAATCTTTCCCCCTTTGGAAACAATTGGAAAGGGTGCCATAAATCTTATCTAATCTTCTGTAAGGTGTATCTTTTTCAAATCTTCATGTCTAACAACCAGGTGCAAAAATCACCCAAATGTGCTCCATAGTGTTCCTGCGATCACTCCCCCTAAGGAGTAGATCCATACATCAAGTCCAGAAAATGATATAGCTCTGAAAGCCACTGGACTGATGCATGTCTTCATCAATTAATTACCACTGGGAGGGGCTCTCACCCCGAGCATGCTTCTGAGATATTCAAAAGCATCTTTTGACAAAGGTTTTTTAAATATATCTGCTATCTGCTCCTTTGTGCTAATATACTCCAGTCTAATCTCTTTCTCTGTACCTTTGTCCCTCAAGAAGTGATGCTTAATAGAAATATGTTTAGTCTTGTTGGAAATTGATAGAATTATTCAGATAATTAACTTGAATATAGAAAGATTACATATATGTATATATTAATGTATATAATTACTATTACATACATATATACATTATTATTGATATCTATTATTTATCTAGTTATTGTTATGATATAATAATGATAATAATTGTCATTATTCTATTATAACTATAAATCAAACATATGCAATTTTAATGTCGACCATAGTTATTGATAAACTATGCTTCACCGATCACTTTACATTGTAAATAGTGGTCGGCATATTGATAAATGTAGACGATATATATAGTGGTTGGCATATTAAACGTAGACACCATATTATAACCGGTGATTCATATATCATGCCATGACATCACATTGTATCATAAACAGGTTGTTTGTTATATATCGGGTCGTATACTATTTGTTAGAGACGGTTATGCCTATGATAGACGTGACTCCTTGAGGATAGACGTGACCCTTCTTCCATTACACATGATATATATGGTGATTGATCTGTTTTATACACACACTGAACATACAAAAATCGATAAGTATAAGAAGTGGCTCATAAAACAAGAGAACATTTTGTGAAACAATAATAATATTAATATTTAGTACTAACATCTTATAGAAGTTTCTCATTCTTTTACATGGTATCAGAGCGTTGGTTTTGAAGGATTCGAGTGGCTGATAAACTTGAGTAATTAGATTTTAGATTGAATACATTACATTCCCAATGACAAGCATTATTAGATTTGAGGATGGGCTTGAGGGAGCAGACAACTTTCAATCATGGAAGTTCAGAATCATAATGATATTAAAGGAACATAAAGTCAAATCTTTCATAAAAGAAGACAAATTAAAACCAGAAGCGGAACTTGACATATCAACTTGGAATGAAGGAATTGATAAAGCAATAAAGATCATCATCGATGGAGTTAGAGATCACATTGTTCCAATATTAACAAAATATGAAAGAGCATATGAGATGTTCAAAGCATTAGAGAAAACTTATGAAATAAGTAATGCAAGAAAGAAACTAGCCTTGAAGAGAGAGTTAAATCACATAAGCATGAACAAAGGTGAGACAATAAATTCATACTTTATGAGAGTCTCGGCTCTAAGAGATAAATTATCAATAGTTGGCTATGAAATCAATTGTAAGGAATTATCATTGATCACATTAGATTGTCTGCCTAAATCTTGGGAGACATTTGTCTCTGACACAAGTGCTAGGTCTATATTTCCAAAAATTGATCGATTGAGAAAAGATTGCCTACAAGAGGAATCAAGGCTAGACAAGAAAGGACTAAAGAAGAAAACCATTGATGAATATCTCCATGTACTAAATGTGGATACCTACAAGAACAGGAAAAGACACTTCAAGAAAAGGAAATCTAATCATGAAAACAATAAAAGAGATATGTCAAAAGTACATTGCTTCATATGTGATAAATATGGACATTATGTATTCAATTGTCCATACAAAAGGCATCATGATACATTCACCAAAATAAAGAAGCAGAAGACTAAGGAAGAACCTAAAAATGAGAAATTTGTGTTCTACTCTACACTTTCAAACCAAGTCTCAAATAAAATCACCTGGGTTATCGACAATGGTTCCTCAAGACATATAACAAGATTCAGAGAACTACTAGAATCTATGGTAGAAGAATCCGATGAGGAAGTAGCTATTGGAGATGATTCAACTTATCCAGTAAAAGGTATTGGGACATTAACTATCAAACTAAAGACTGGTAATTCCATTCAACTTACTGGAGTACTATTTGTACCAGGTATCAAGAGAAACCTAGTATCTATATCTGCACTTGAAGATAATGGATATAGAGTAACCATTATGGATGGTAAAGTAAAGGCTTGGCCAAAGAACTCTACTATCAAGAAATCCCAAACCATAGGTAGAAGGCAAGGTTGTCTATATGAATTATGTACATAAACAAACCAAGTCTTAATTAATGAAATCACTAACACAAATGAGGTATGGCATAGAAGACTAGGACACTTAAACTACAAAGCCCTATCTTCTATGGAAAAACTAGTCACTTGATTGTGACAAAACCTTAAACAATACCACCCTGGTGCATGCAAAGGTTGTTCTTTAGGTAAAAATACCAAAGGGACAGTTCAAAAGAGTTCTAGTAAAATAGACAATATATTAGAATTAGTTCATTCAGACTTATGTGGACCAATTTTTGTTCCATCAATAGGATGGTGTAAATACTATGTAATATTTATTGATGATTTCTCCAGGAAGACCTAGATATATTTCCTTAAACATAAAGAATCTAAGGAGATCCTGAAAATGTTCAAAGACTTCAAATCACTTACTAAAATCTTTTCTGGAAAGAAAATCAAGACCCTAAGTACAAATAACGGTAAAGAATATACATCAGACATTTTTAAGGAATTTCGCAAAAATGTCAGGATTAAGAGGGAGTACACTATTCCTTACAACCCTCAACAGAATGGGGTTGCTGAATGGAAAAATAGAATAATTATTGAAGCTATCAAGGCAATGGTCCTTGATCAAAACCTTGACACTTCTCTTTGGGCAAAAGCATCAAATACTACAATATATATTCAAAACAAATGTCCACACTCCCACATCGATAGTAAAACTCCTGAAGAAGCTTTCTCAGGGACAAAACCAGACATCTGTAACTTACAGATATTTGGTTGTCCAGTATACATATATGTACCCAAAGAAAAGAGAACAAAGTTAGAACCATCTGGAAGGAAAGTTATTTTTGTAGGATACAGTGAAACCTCAAAATCATACCTAGTATATATACCTGGTCAAAATCAAATTGAACTAAGTAGGGATGTAATCTTTGAGGAAGACATAACATTCTCTAGAGCTAGAAATTCCTTAGAAATAGAAACACATGCCTTTCTAGAAGAGTTTTTTACACCTCAGATTTAGAGGGAGTATCTGAGGAAGAAGAAAATGAGGAACAACTCTCAACATTACTAAATCCCAAAAAGAGACCTCTTTGGGCCACTAAGATAATAGAAGAAGCAAAGTCTTATGGAGCTCCTTCAGGGACATTCAGGGAAAGTAAAAGACCCGCAATATTATCTAGTTATGTATCCCTAATGAGTGAACTCTCGAAATCAGAACTTGCAAATGTTCTAGAAGCTATTCAATAACAAGTATGGAAAGATGCCATGACAGAGGAATATCAGTCTATTATAAATAATAATGTATGGGATATTGTGCCTAAACCCAAAGAGAAATCAATGGTCACTTCTAAATGGTTGTTCAAGATCAAATATGCTGCAAATGGCAGTATAGAGAAGTACAAAGCAAGGTTTGTAGCCAGAGGATTTTCAATAAAGAAAGGGATTGATTATGAAGAAAATTTTGCTCATGTTGCCCGATACACTTCAGTTCGAACAGTCCTAGCCATTGCAGCTGCTTAAGGATCGAAAGTGCATCAGATGGATGTAAAGACCGCCTTCTTAAATGGAACCATTGAAGAAGAAGTATACCCTGAAGGTTTTGAGATTCACAATTCCAAAAGTCATGTGTGTAAACTAAAGAAAGCTTTATATGGACTTAAACAGGCTCCCAGAGCCTGGTATGAGAGGATTGATAATTATCTTATGAAGTTAGGGTTTTCCAAAAATGATGCTGACCCAAATCTCTACTTCAAACAAAGAAAAGGTGACATGTTGATATTAATCCTATATGTCAATGATTTATTGATTACAAGAGAGGATCACCTTATTCATCAATGCAAGAAGGATTTAGACAAAGAATTTGATATGAAAGACTTAGGTCTATTACACTACTTTTTTGGTTTAGAAGTTTGACAGAAATTAGATAGTATTATCCTGAATCAAGGAAAATACACTCTTGAAATATTAAGAGATTTGATATGTTGAACTGTAGACCAATGTCATCACCTATGGAAACTAACTTTCATAAGTTAAAGGAAGCAACAACAGAATCTCTACTAGCAAACCCTACTCTATACAGGCAGATAATAGGCTCCCTGATGTACTTGGTAAATACCAGACGAGATATTTGCTTTGCAATAAATGCCTTAAGTCAGTTCATGTGTGAACTTAAAGAGATTCATCTCATTGCTACAAAACATATAATGAGATATCTTCAGGGTACTTTGAACTATGGACTTAAATATGAAAAGACAGACTTGGACCTTCATGGATTCACTGACTCAGATTGGGTTGGAAGTGTGACCGATCAAAAAAGCACATCAGGATGTTGTTTCAGTTTGGGATTAGCTATGGTATCATAGATTACCAGAAAGCAATCTTCAGTGGCTCAAAGTTCCACAGAGGCTGAATACATTGCATCTTCAATGGCTTCTAGAGAAGCAGTTTGGCTCAGAAAACTACTTGTTGGGCTATTCGGTAAACCATTAAAACCAACTACCATCCATTGTGATAACTAGAGTTGTATCAATCTATCAATGAATCCAGTATTTCATGACAGATCCAAGCATGTTGAGATTCCTTATCACTATGTCTGAGATATGGTTGAAAGGAAAGTGATTCAGTTGGAATATATTAGTACAAGAGATCAAATTGCAGATATTCTTACCAAAGCACTTCCCAAGGTGAAAGTTGATCACTTCAGGAAAAATCTTGGTATGATTGAAATGTAATTTTTGATTTGTATTAATATAATAAAGATGTTTTATGGGTTCATCCATCCTGTGTACATTTCTAAGAGGTGATGACTTCTTAGACAATGAACACTTGTATTAGATGTTACAAGGTGATGATCTTGTAATGGAGATTCATTATGGTAGACATTTTGATATGTTAGTGCACATACCATAATAGGGTTATATGTAAGGGGAATATAATGCTCTTTATTATTATATCCTTGTATCATGATCTAAGGTAATATGAAAACTAGGTATCATGAGTTGAGGTGATTCCTCATATCATGATTTAAGGTGATGTAAAAACTAGGTATCACGATCTAAAGTGATTCCTCATATCATGATCTAAGGTGATGTGAAAACCAGGTATCACGATCTGAGGTGATTCCTCCTATCACAATCTAAGGTGATGTGAAAACTAGGTATCATGATCTAAGGTGATTCCTCATATTACGATCTAAGGTAATATATAAAATCAGGTATTACAAGTTAAGGTGTCATATGGCAGATTATATTCCCTAGCTAAGAGGGAGTGTTGGAAATTGATAGCATTGTTAAGATAATTAACTTGAATATAGAAAGATTACATATATGTATATATTAATGTATATAATTACTATTACATACATATTTACATTATTATTGATATCTATTATTTATCTAATTATTGTTATGATATAATAATGATAATAATTATCATTATTCTATTATAACTGTAAATCAAACATATGCAATTTTAATGTCGACCATAGTTATTAATAAACTATGCTTCACCGATCACTTTACATTGTAAATAGTGGTTGACATATTGATAAACGTTAATGGTATATATAGTGGTTAACATCGACGATATATATAGTGGTTGGTATATTAAACATTGACAACATATTATAAATGGTGATCCATATATCATTCCATGACATCGCATTATATTATAAACGGGTTGTTTGTTATATATCGGTTCATATACTATTTGTTAAATACAGTCACGCCTATGATAAACATGACTCCTTGAATAGTCACGTCTATCATAGACGTGACTCTTTGAGGAGTCATGTCTATCATAGAAGTGACCCTTCTTCCATTCCACATGATATATATGGTGATCGATCTGTTTTATACACACACTGAACATACACAAATCGATAAGTATAAGAAGTGTCTCATAAAACAAGAGAACATTCTATGAAACAACAATAATATTAATATTTAGTACTAACATCTAATAGAAGTTTATGATTCTTTTACAAATCTTTGAATGCATTACATGATTCTTTGACATATTCACTGTACTAGTGTTATCACAATGGATAACCACTGGCTCTTCAAAAATTATTCCAATGTCCTTCAACATTTGTTTCATCCAAACAACTTGTGTACAATTTATTGTAGGAGCAACATACTCTGATTCAACAGTAGACTGAGCAATACAATCCTGCTTCTTACTTAGCCAAGAAACCAACCTTTTCCCAAGGAAAAATGCTCCAATTTGTACTTTGTTTGAAAAACACTTTGAGTCTCATCATTACTAGTCGGTTTGTATCCAGTCACCATGGGTGTCCCAACAGGTTTACAATCTCTCATTCCAAACTTCTTCAACATTTCCTTAAGATACTTGGTCTAAGATATAAAAATACCATTCTTACTTTGATTAATTTGAAAACCAAGAAAAAATTTAATCTCTCTAATAATTTCCATTTCAAATTCATTTTCCATTTCTTTAGAGAACTTCTTACTCATTTTATGATTGCCTCCAAAAATGATATCATCACCAAAAAATTCTATGATTAAGATTCCATCTTCACTAGTTCTTAAATATAAGTTACTGTTTGCATTACCTTTTCTGAAACCAAGATGAAGTAGATACTTATCCAGTCTTTCATACCATACTCTCGGTGCTTGTTTCAGTCTATACAATGCTTTCTTTAACTTACAAACCATGTTTTCTTCTTCTGTCAAAGAAAATCCACCAGGTTTCTCTATGTATACTTCTTCCAAATCTCCATTCAAGAATGTTGATTTCACATCCATCCGATATAGTTTAAAGTCTTTATGTGAAACATAAGCAAGAAATAATCTCACAGATTCTAGTCTAGCAACAAGAGGAAATGTTTCTTCAAAGTCTATGCCTTCTTGTTGCGAGTAGAATTTACAAACTAGTCTAGCCTTATTTCTTACCATTGTTCCTTCCTCGTCCATTTTGTTTCTGAAATTCCATTTAGTTCCTATCACATTTTTGTTCTTAGGTATTGGAACCAATTCCTAAGTATTTTTTTTCTTTATCTATTCAATTTCTTCTTGCATAGCTTTAGTCCAAGATTCATCTCTACATGCGTCATCAGTAGTTTTCGGTTCAACTTGAGAAATCAAACAAATTCCACCTCTTACTTTAGATCTAGTCATCATTCCTTTACTTGCATTACCAATTATTTGATCTTCAAGATGGTTCTTCTTAACATACTTTGGATTCTTAGGAGTATTATTGAGATCAATTGGTTCATCTTCAATCTCATCATTAACCATCAAAGGTTCTCTAGGTTTAGCAGGAACCTCTTTTATCTCTACAATCTGTCCACAGTCATACATTCTTTCCTGAATCTGAAACTTTTCATCTATCCTTAGATTGACGCTTTCAATCAACTTCATCAATCTCAGATTAAAACATTTATATGCTTTGCTCTTAGTAGAATAACCAAGGAAGATACCTTCATGACTTCTAGCATCAAAATTCCCTATCTCATCATCTCTTTTGATATTGTATTTACTTCCAAATATTCTAAAATATTTTACAGTAGGTGTATGATCAAACCATAATTCATAAGGAGTCTTACTTGTAGCTTCTCTGATCTGAATTCTGTTCAAGGTGTACAAATCAGTACCAAAAACTTCTCTCCAATGATCTTGTGATGCATTTCCTTCCAGCAACATAGTTCTGGCAGCATCTAATATTGTTCTATTTCTTCACTCTGCTATCCCATTCTGTTGTGGTGTCCTAGGTGCATATGTCTGTCTGAATATTCTATGTTCTTCACAATAGGTGTTAAATAATTCTGATGTAAACTCTCCACATCTGTCTGATCTCAAAATTTTTAACTTCAAACCAGATTCATTCTCAACTTTTGCTTTGAATAACTTGAATTTTTAAATGCCTCAGATTTCTCTCTCAAATATCTAACCCACATCATTCTAGAAAAGTCATCAACAAAAAGTATAAAGTACCTTTCACCATAATAAGATCTTTCTCTTGTAGGACCACACAGATCTGTATGTACCAGACCTAACTTGCCTTTTGCTGAATAAGATTTGCTTTTAAAACTGCTTCTAGTATGCTTCCCCATAATACACTCTCTACACATAGTGTTAGATGGTTTCACAATCTTAGGTAGATCTCTTAAAACATTTTTCATACTTTCCTTCACAATGTTATCAAAGTTAACATGAAAAAATCTTATATGCCATAACCAGTTTTCATCAACCTTCGCAATAAAATAAGAAGCTTCAGATGTATTCAATTCAAATACATTACCTCTAAATTTAGTAACAGATGCAATCAAGTCTCCTGATTTACTTCTAATAGAACATTTCCCATCAATGAATTTCAATTGATAACCTCTGTCCACTAGCTTCCAGAGACTCAGTAGATTATGCTTAAGTCCATCAACAAGCAGTACATTGTCAGTATTAGTATTTCCATCCAGAGAAATAGATCCAACTCCAATGATAAACTTAGGATTATTGTCACCAAATCTAACAACACCCCCATCATATCTTTTCAGACTAACAAACTTATTTTTATCTCTTGTCATATGATGTGAGAAACCACTATCTATAACCCATTCAAATTTATTTTCAACACGAGATACTAAGGTTTTTTCTTCATGTATAGGTTCATCATCCTTAATAGCAATGAATCCAATTTCATCATAATAAACATCATCATCAGAAGCTCCTTCACTAGCATAATAACATTCCTTGTCTTTTGAATACTTTGATTTGTAAAACTTAGGTTTGTGCTTTAGAACCCTTGTAGGACATCGAGATGCAAAATGACCAATCTTGTTAAATGAAAAACATTTCAAAGGTAACTTGCCTTCAAATTTACCCTTACCTCTCTTTTCTCTTCTAGCGATCAGGGATACCACTTCATTTAGCTTTCTTTCTTCCTCCTGTATCTGTTCCCATTCATCAACATAGTCTCCAAGTTCTTCTCTCAAGTCACTATTGCTAGTGCTCGCAATTCCAGATAACGTCTTTTTGTTTGTATGGATAGTCGCCTTGAATGATGACTCTACTTTAGGTAAAGAATCTCCCAATTCTGTGGTCTCAAAAGTAGTTATCTTTCCAATCAACATCTCTCTAGTGAATTTTGGTGTCAAAGTTATAATCTCTTCTATAGCTTGTACTTTAGTTTTGTATACAACTGTCAGAGATTTGAGTATCTTCACAATCACTTCTTCCTCACTGTAAGTACCTCCAGAGTTTTTGATGCCAGTAACCACTTTAGTAATTCTCTGTACATATACCCTAATGTCCTCATCATCTCTCATCTTCAATGATACCATCTTTGTTTTCCAGTGTTGTATATTTTCCTATTTAGTAAACTTATCTCCTATATACAGTGCTTCCAATCTTGTCCAAATCTCATGTGCAGAATCCATGTCTTTTACTTCTCTGAATTCATCTTCAGAAAGTGTGTTGATTAATGATTCCCTTGTGACCATATTACATGAAAATAGCTTCTTATCATCTTCAATAGCTTTCTCCAATTCATCCTCAGTTGCTATCTTTTCCTTTCTTTTCGTGATCATCTAGTAGTCGATTCCCAAACATAGAAAATGTGTTCTCATCTTGTTCTTCCAACTATCAAAGTTTTCAGGATCAAAATTTGGACTATCCTTCCTGTAGTAAGTCATCTTCAGGATCACCTCAAGCTGTTAAGCTTTCTCTCTAAGAACTAGTAGATCTGATACCAATTGTTAGGAATAATAGTCCACAAGCACAACTGAGAGGGACCGGGGGGGGGTGAACCAGTTGTGATACAAAATATTAAACTTTAAACTTTACAAACAAAATCTACATTGCAAATGATAACACAGTAAATACCAATGCAAAAACACAATCCTTTGTTGTCAAGGAAACCCTGTTAAAGGTAAAAGCCTGGTGGGAATTAGTACCCAAAAATGATGTACTGATAGTATAATATCCCTGTTAAAATATTTATCTCTATTAGGATGTTATTACAACATTACAGTACATAGTCCTTGTTAGCGGACATACCCTATTAGGAGTCAAGAGTAACAGTTGACTCACTACCCAGGCACACTTCCCAAAGAAGGTTAAAGCCACCCTTAGGGATTTACAATTTGCACAAGTGTATATAGAAAATATACAATCCAATGAACTGTCTGATAGCAACTGTCTTTTTTTTATCAGTTCTGTAACGCCTCTTCTTCGATCGTGCTCCGTGGATTCCCAAGCTTTCCAAAGGCAAGGGTTAGTAGCAAAGGTTTCACAAATGATATAAAACAAATACACAATAATTACTAAAACAATTAACCTGAAACATAATCAATAAAATGTACAAGCAAGAGAAAAAAAAACAAATAAATGCAAACCCCATGATTTTTGAAGCTTCTATTGTTTCTCTCTACTCTTTCCGAAACGTTGTTCTTGATGCTCAGTATTGGCAGGGTAGCGTCTATGACTTGAGAAGTGTCAAGAATTTGCTAATTTGAAATGAGTGTGTGATTGCTAGATGGCTTGAATGCTAGAACCAAACTGATATAGTAATGGCGCACAAGAGTTTGAAATCCTAGACCCTTCAAATGGTTATGAAGGGTTTATTATATAGGAATTGGTGATGATATGAACGGTTGAGATCAATCCCAGAGATAGGGAGATGAATGGTTGAGATTAAAAGGAACTGGAGAGGCCATCAGTAAACT
>MU226434.1:664787-680025 GCA_018584345.1 Thuja plicata
CAGGACTAGAGGTGGCCGGATTGGGGGTCAGACAAGTGCTCCTTGAGTTGGGTTGGGTACTATTTTGGAGGATGAGGAGGCCATGGAGGAGGAGGCACCCCAGTTGGTGCGGAGAGTTCGCCGGCAGACAACTGTTGTTTTGGCTCCTAGAGAGGAGGACAGAGTAGTTATTGAGGATGTTGATGTTGAGATCAGTGACATAGATGTGGAGGCTCTAGATGAGTAGAGTACAGATACTGGTTCCTATACTGATAGTGGCAGTACTGGCAGTAGGACAGGCGAGAGCTTAGAGAGTGATGATGATTCTTGGGTTGTTAGGAGGAGAGGAGGAGCGGGTTTAGGAGACAGGGCAGAGGAGGGGGAGATGGATGTGGCCATGGGAGGTATGGAGGACGATCCCTCGGATTTGGAGCGCCTCACTCAGCAGGTACAAGACCTTCAGGCCCAACTTGCTTTATCTTATGCACGTGCTACTATTTTGGAGGCCTAGGTTACAACGGCCGAGTCTAGAGAGCGACAGGCTCGTGCTGAGGTTCGTTCTTTCATTAATAGTGTACAGGATGTTTCACACAGAGATATTCTGGATAGATACTCTAGATCTGGCCGCGATGCGCAGAGAGAGATTGACTATTGGCAGCGTCATTATGAGGGTGTAGTTCCAACAGAGTAGAGAGTGCCTAGCTACACCACTTCCCAGAGATCGAGCCAAGCCCAACGATCCCAGAGTAGTGGTATTATAGCGCCTAGTTCATCCCATGGACCACCTTCTGATATGCCACCCCCTCGTCCACCTCCTGGCAAGGGTGGGGGCAGCACATGTTGATTCCATTATGTATGATGTACCATTTGTGTAGTGATGTCATTTGATATACTCTGAGTATCATCCATTTTTTGTATCCCAACACACTGATATTTATTGATATACATGTTTGATTACCTTCCTTTGTTCAGACTTGCAACCATTCATTGTACTCAGATAGTTTGATTTATATGAGATGCAGTGTTTTTGATATGATGTGCAATGGTTTACTTGTTGTATGTATGATTCTACATTATTTGGTGGTTTAGATGATGAGATGTATATGCAAAATGATTCCTATTATGCAGACTCGTATGTGGATGATTTACTTTTCGTATGATACTGACATGTATATACAGGATGGTGGAAATGAAATGCATGTTTAGATGAGATGCTTACGGATGCATGTGATTTTATGATTTATCATGTATGCAACTACCATGTTTTTCTTTTATGATGTATTTAATGGAATGAATGCAATCTATTATGCGCAACATATCTGAGTAATGCATGTGTTAGTTAGAAAGAAGTTAGTTTGAATAGATGTGCCCTGAGATTGATCTAATAGAATGAAATGATAGAAAGGATGTTCTTTTTGTATTTTTTGATAGATATGATTTGATAGAAAGGATGAGTGTCCCAAGTCGCTGCCCCTGTTTCCAATATTTGTCATCATTGCATCTTTTTTTGGTATTTTTTGAAATTCTGAAGAGCGTCGAATGATCCAGATCACATACCACCTGGTTACCGCCATGACCTCTTAATAGCGGAAGGAGTAGAGAGATTGAAAAGAAAGAGAACCTAGTGCACCCAAATATTAACCATCTGGGTTCAACTGTGTTCCCTGTTTGAAAAGAAAGAGAGCCAAAAGCACCCAAATATTGACCATCTGGATACCGCTTGTCCTCTGAATTAATCTAAAACAAGGAAACCAAGATAGAACTCCTATGCACCCAGAGTCCATCTGGATAACACTGTGAGCTCTTGATTTCCGAAAGGGAAAGCCAAGCAAACAAGATAGAACTCCTACGCCCCTAGAGTCCATCTGGATAGCATCGTGAGCTCTTGTTTGAAACATAAATGGAAAGACCATACAAACCAAGATAGAACTCCAAAGCAACTCAAAGTCCATTTGAATAGTGTTGCGAGCTCTTGATTATATAAAGCGAACAAGCAAAATAAAAGAGAAGGAATGTCCAATTCTTTCCTAGGGTTAAGCTCAGATTGTGGAACTGCATGGCTGTCAGATAAGTGATAGCACCTACCGCATTTATCCTAAATCATCATGGCCCTAAAATCGAAGTGAACATTCAACATACAGCAATCAAAGAAAATAAGTCATGATCTATCATAGCTATTCTCCTCACATGGTGGATCCTGGAGTAGCGTAAGAACATAACCGCGAAATATAGACTAACATCTGACCGACTTGATTGACCTAGTCAACATTTTTGGATGGTTCCTCGATGCAGTTGGATTCTCTTGATTGGCTTGACTCTTTGGATAGGCTTGATTGACTTGATTGCTTGAGTGTGTCTAGTTTCAGTAATAGATTACTTATATAAGACTAACCTGTCTGGTTTGAGCATACCCATCACTGTATAAGACGATTGATAGGATTGATTGGTTGATTGCTTTGATCATGTTGGCAGCTGATCAAGCTGTGTCAGATGGGCCCAATGCTAGTTCACAAAGCTCATGATTGTGACAATTGATAGATTGATTTGATCATTTTGGCAGCTGATCAAGCTATCTCAGATGTGCCCAATGCTGATTCGCAAAGCTCATGATTGTGACAATTGATATATTGGCTTGGTTACCAGTCGCTTGCTGATTGATCTGATAGATTGATAAAGCTATGTCAGATGAGCCCAATGTTGATTCGCAAAGCTCATGATTGTGACATTGATTGACTGGGCGTGATCGCCCTTTGTTCTCTTGATAACCGAGTTGGTTTTTTTCTATTGCTTTGGATTTTGCAAATTTTTGAATGTTTTTGGTGAAGATTGATTTTCTCTTGATTTTTGATCTTTTTAGAATTTTTGATGATTTTTTTTATTTTTAGGATTTTTTCAGGACATTTTGAATCGCCCCCTAGTCTGGTGGACCAGTATTAACCATGTGTAAGTGCTTGGTGCTTAGAGGGCAGTGTGCTTCTGGATACAGCTTTGGATAGTTAGTCTTGCATTTGAAATCTGCTCAAGCTTTTGGAGTTCATTGATGGTGAAGCTCGATTTGAACACTTGGCGCCTATTTGCCAGGTTTTCACCAAGGTACCTACTCAATAGCGCCTGATTGCCAGGTTTTCACTGAGAGAGCAATTTTATTTCTCTTTACTTTTTTTGCTTTTTTGATTTTTTTTGTTGTCGCCAAGGCGCCTGATTGCCAGGATTTCACCAAGGTAACATTTTGTATTTTCTATTTTTTTTGGTATTTTCTGGATATGTAGATAGGTGCCTTAACCATAGAGACCTCAAGGGTAGAACCTCTTGAGGTGCATGCTGTTGATGTATCTGGGGAGCTGATCGCCTTCTGGTGTCGCTAGTATAAATGCCCCACTCTGAGTAGAGTTGATAATGATAAATGGTCCTAGCCAGTTAGGCTTGAACTTTCTGGGTTTGACTCATTCTGCTTGATTCTTCTGATTTTCCATGAGGACAAGGTCTCCTACCTCAAATGTTCGTGGCTTCACCTTCTTGTGATAGCTCCTTCTAAGGCAATTTTGATAGCCTTGTAAGTGGTTGAAGGCATGCTATCTTCTTTGATCTAGTAACTCCAGTTCATTGAGCCTTGCTACTCTGTAGTCTTCATCTGTGATCAGGTTCTTCAATGATATCCTTAGGGATGGGATTTCCACTTTGAGGGGTAATACTGCCTCTGATCCATAGACTAGGGAGAAAGGAGTGGCTCTGGTAGGTGTTCTCACACTAGTTCTATATGCCCATAATGTGGGACTAAGCTGTAAATGCCAGTCTCACCCTGATTCGTTCACTATTTTCTTCAAGATTTTCAATATTGTCTTGTTTGTAGCTTTTTCTTGGCCATTCCCTTGAGGGTAGTAAAATGAGGAGAACCCTTGTTTGATATGGAATTGTTCGTATAGCTCTTCAACATCCTTGTTCTGGAAAGGTGTACCATGATCTGTCAGGATTGTTTGAGGGATCCCGTATCGACAGATAATGTGGTTAAGTATGAACATTGCTATTTGTTTTCCAGTGATGTAAGTGAGGGGAATTGCTTCCACCCATTTGGTGAAGTACTATGTTGCTGCTATGATGTATTTGTGTCCATTTGCTGAAGAAGGTGTAATTTTGCCTTCTAGGTCAAATCCCCACATTGAAAATGGCAATGGTGATGTGATAGGATGTAGTTCCTGGGCTGGTGCATGGATGAGATCCCCATGAATCTGACACTGTCTACAACTTTGTACATGTTTGTGTGCATCTATCTCTATTGTGGGCCAATAGTATCCCATGCGGATGATCTTCTTAGCTAAGTTGTTGCCACCTCCGTGGGTTCCACAAATTCCTTCATGTACCTCGTATAAAGCTTTCTGGGATTCCATGGAAGTGAGACATCGTAGAAGCATTCCATCTAGAATTCATCTGTATAAAGTAGTTGAGAGGATGGTATACCTAGAGGCTTGGCGGATGAGGGACTTTCTCTGGTTCCTAGACAAGTTGGAGGTAAGACACTATTTTGGAGATAGTTATAGACATCTTGGTACCATGGGGATTCAGGACCAACAAGGACACATGCTGATTCTGTGATGGATACCTGATGTGATGGCACCAAGAGTTGCTCCACTAGAAACTGGAATTTTGTCTCATTACATAGCATATCAATCAATGATGCTATGGTAGCCATCACATCTGCAACTTTGTTCTGTGCTCATGGGACTTGCTTGAAGAAGATGTAATGGAACTTGATGCGTATTTTTTCCATCTGTGCTCTGTATGGTATGAGCTTATCATCTTTGGTCGTATAGTCATTGTTGACTTGACTAATAACCAACTGCGAATCGCCAAAGACTTTAAGGTTCTTGATTCTCCATTGAATTGCTATCTTTAGACCGATGACCAGTGCTTCATATTCAACTATGTTGTTGGTGCATGGGAAGTTAAGTCTGAAAGACTTGGGAATTGTATCACGATTTGGAGTTATAAGCACTATCCCTGCCCTCGCACCATGGTTTGTGCACGATCCATCAAAATAAAGTTGCCATACCTTGATCGCCGGTTGTAGCGTCATAATAGATTCATCAGGAAAGTTGGAAATAATAGGTTGATGGTCCTGAATGGGTGCCTCTGCTAGTTGATCCGTGATCACTTGTCCTTTGATAGCCTTTCTGTCTACGTACTCAATGTCAAACTCACTCAAGATCATTACCCACTTCGCCAGTCATCCAGTTAGCGTTGCTGTGCTTAGGAGGTACTTTGAAGGATCAATATGTGCGATCAACTTTGTTTGGTGACTCAACATATAATGTCTTAGCTTCTGGGAAGAAAAAACAACTGCAAGGCATGACTTCTCAATTGGCATATAGTTTAGCTCATATCCCACCAATGTTTTTCTTAGATAGTAGATGGCCCTCTCTTTACTTGCATCATCATGTTGTGCCAAGACTACACCTAACGCAGACTCCGTCGCTGAGATATATAGAAGCAATGGTCTACCTTGGACTGGTGGTACCAATATAGGAGACTTGAGAAGGTAGTCCTTGAATATTTGAAATGCCTATTTGCATTGCTCTGTCCATATGAATTTGATGTCTTTGTGCAATATATGTTAGAATGGGTGGCACTTGTCTTCTAGCTGAGCTATGAAGTGCCTAATTGATTAGAGCCTTCCTTGTAACCCTCTTAGTTGTCTTAGGTTTGATGGTGGAGGCATGTCCAATATTGCTTTGACTTTTGCTGGGTCCACTTCAATTCCTCTATGTGACACTATGAACCCCAGTAACTTTCCTGTTGTGACACCGAATGCACACTTCTTTGGGTTTAGACGGACCTTGAATTCCTACATTCTGTCAAAGATTGGTCCCAAAACTTGTAGATGATCCGTTCGAAGTATTGACTTGGCTAGTATGTCGTTCACATAGTCTTCCATTGTTTTGTGGATGAGATCATGAAATATAGTTGTCATAGCCCTTTTATATGTTGCTCTGGCATTCTTTAGACCAAATGACATTACATTCCAACAATATGTCCCCCAAGGACATGTGAAAGCTATTTTGTGTTGGTCCTCTGGTGCGATCCTTATTTGATTATATCCTGAAAAGCCATCCACGAGTGATAGCATTTGATGTCCAGTAGTTAGATCTACTATCATATCAATGTTTGGTAAAGGAAATTCATCCTTGGGACAAGCTGTGTTGAGATCCCTAAAGTCTATGCAAATCCGTATCCGACCACTGTGCTTTGTAACTGGTACCAAGTTAGATATCCAGTCCGCATATGGTATAGGTCTTATGAACTTAGCATCCAGGAGGTTTTTCAACTCTGCCTTGACTAGCAATACAACATGGGGATGCATCTTCCTCAGCTTCTGCTTGACAGGTTTGGCGTTGGGTAGAAACAAGAGATGGTGTAGTACTAGCTCTGGATCTAACCTTGGAATATTCGAGTAGGACCATGCAAAATTGATCATCCTTATCTTGAAGAAAATGATGAACTGTTCTCTCTCCTCTGGGGTGAGTGATTTCGCCAAGTATATGTTCTTTGGGTTCTTGTCATCTCTCAAATTGACTTCCTCTATTTCTTCTACTAGTAATGTTGATTTCTCCTCTATCAAGGGGAGGAGTTCCTTCTTTCCATCTTCTAGCACCTTAGTGAGGTTTTCACTAGAAGATATGTCTTGTTTTAGCTTTTTATCATTCTTTTGTTCTTTTTTCTTTTGTGGAATCAAAAGAGGAGCTTCGTCCCTGAAATATGCCGCTCTGTTGAGGTTAATGGAGAAGCTTGACTTGTGGTCTCCTGATGGAATGCCTTCCCTAATTCCCATGAAATGAGCTATAGCCTCATCGTTCTCATGGACATCTAAATCAGGTGGTCCTTGTTGATCCCACTCTATGAGCTCTGGGTGTGCAAGACATATACTTTCACGGTTGTTTGGCTCTGGTTGACTGAAAGGGACTACAAATTTGGTTCCTACAAAACTGGACTGTGATGTGGATGCACCACTTGAGGTCTGATAAATGACATGCTTGTCTATGCAGGGTTGTTTGGTAATGGTCAGTTGGTCAAATAAGTCTGCTAGATTTATGATAGTGTTTGACCGAGGGGAATAATCTAGGATTGACAGTTCAGAGTCGTGAAGGGATCTCCACTCATACTCATGGGAGTCAGTCTCAATAGAACGCTCGTCAGATGTCTCACTTCCTTGGTTATCATCGATTGCTATGTGGAGGTCTATTCAAGTTTGTGTTGTTCCCTCTTCGGCGGGCAACAACTGTGCTAATATGTTGCTTATTAAGACATGTTCTGTGTTGTGCCCCCGGTGCATCTCTGCTATTTGTTTCTGATTAACTTGAATGTCTTGGATTACAGGACTGGTGCTTTATTGTCCATAGCCCAACCCTCTCATGTTTCTTTGGGTTGGTGGGAGAGACAATTCCATTATGCCTTGTTGTCTTTCCCCCAGCCTGGTTGTACCATCGTACCCAAATCTTTGTATCATTGTGTAACCATTACCATAGGTTGACAGGGGTAGTGGTGGTCAGATTGTCTCTGGTGGATCTTGGTATAACCAGGCATTGATGTCTTGTTCAAATGGCTTTTCTTCTGCTATGTCTCCCCATCGGACAAAGGTTGTGGGTGGACATCTAAATAGAACAGGCTGCAGAGTTTCTATTGTAATGACAGGTTCTGTCATGCCATAAGTTCTCGGGCTCTAAGGCATGTGCATGATAGTGAAAGCCTCTTCATATCTGTATTCACCATAGCCCTTGTTAGTAATGGATATCTTATCTGCTTTTTGTGTGATATCTTTAAGATTTTAATATGAAGAGAAGGGAATACTTGCATCCTGGTTAATGACTATCTTTCATGTTGTCTGTGTGACATCCTTGGGATTCAAATCTGAAGAGGATGGGATGCTTGCATCTTGGTTTGATGGTACCTGGTTATCAGTGCTGATTTGGACTGCATTACAATATTAGAAAGGATTGGGATCTCCCTCTATGATGATTTCTTCTCCCTGGTGTGGGAACTTGATGCATTAATGGTATGTCGAAGGTACAACTTGCATTTCATGTATCCAAGGTCTCCCTAGTAGCATGTTGTATCCCAACTCAAGGTCTAAGATTTGGAAGGGAGTATTTTTTACCAGGGGACCAATACGAATAGGTAGAATGATAATACCTTTAGAGGACCTTTCCTCTTCATCATAAGCTCTAATATTTATACTCCTTGTGACATCAATGCTTGATTCTGAATAGCCCAGTTTCTTGATTAACTTTAGAGTATAGATGTTTAACCCAACTCCACCATCAACAAGGACCCTACAGATAGCGCTTTTGTGGACCTGGACAAGTAAGTGCAAAGGATCATTATGCAGGGGTTTATGCGGTGGCACATCACGGTCTATGAATGTGGCATGTTTGTTAGCAGCTATATGGTTGACCATCGTTTGGAAGCTCTCGAGTGTTATGTCCTTTGGGACAGCTGCATTCTGAAGGGCTTGGTCAAGAGCCATTTTATGCTGTGAAGATATGCGCAATAGGTCAAACATGGAGATCTAGGTAGGTGTGCGCTTTAGTTGGTCCACTATGCTTGTCTGTGGATCAGAGTTTTCTTTAGGATTGGCAGATATGGTAGGTGAGGATGGTAATCCTTGCAAGATGACTCTGGCGCGACGTGTTGTTACAACACAATTGTTACCTTGGTCTTTGATAATGATTGTAGCCACATGGCTATCTGAAGGATTGAGGCAATTGATAACATTATCACTGTTGGCATACGTATAGTTAACTTGTTTTTCTTGTCCACCAGACCCGGAGGCTTTTCCCTTATTTTGATCACAAAAGGTATCGTTGAAAATAGTGTGATCAGTTGTGCCTTTGGTTTGGGTATTCATCACATCGATGACCCTTGTGTCAATCAAATCTTGGATAGCGTGTTTCAATCGGTAACTGTTAGCCATTTTGTGCCTTTTCACCCAATGAAACTTGTATAAATATTTTTCATTATACCACTTTGGTTTGTTTTCATCTTGTTCAAAGTCCCTGATTTCTGGGAGAGTGATAATGTTTGATTGTATCAACTTGCGTAAAGCTGATTCTATCGACTCTCCCAATGGTGTGAAATCTCGTTGCTGGAATTGAAACCGTGGTCTGCGTTGATTTTGTTGTTGACTGTTTGACACAGCGGCCGCTTGTACAGGAGGAGGTTGGTTTTAGGTGTATGCTTGTTGAGTGGGTCCTGTGGGTTTTTGGTTGGCCACAGGTGTGCCTTGCAGTGACACCTTGGGTTGTGCATAGTTGACCGTCTCCACATCAATGACACCATCGCTAGTGACATTTTTGTTTTTGTTTCACCACTTAGCTTTGTCCGTTGCATTTTTTTTTGTATTTGTTTGTGTGGGATCTACAATGATTCGTCATTTGACTAAGTTTTACTCGCAACAAACTCCTTTTTCGATGAGTTGTGTGAAGTTTGGAGCTAACTGTAACTCTATTGTGAATGACATGTCTGGAATTAGATTGTCAACAAACATGACTATTAAGTCTTATTCGGGAACATCATATGTTATGCGGTTTTCCGTGTTCCTCCATCTCTATAGGAACTTCACAAAAGGCTCTCCATCCTTCTGTTTGATATCGCAAAGGTCCTTAATGCTGACCTTGCGCTCGATGTTATGATGGAAGTGAGCTATGAACTTTTCAGCCAGTTCACCCCAAGACTGAATGCCATGAGGTAGATGTGAGAACCATTCCATTGCTGGTCCGGCCAAGCTTTGTGGGAAGAGTCGCATTAAACATGTCTCATCATGTGTGACTTTGATGCAACTAGCAAAAAACTCTCAGATATGTTCAATAGGGTTGGTATTGCCCCTATATTTGTCAAATTTTGGTACTAAGAAGTGAGTTGGAAATGGAGACATTTGTAGAGAATGATCAAAGGGGTATGGGTATAAATCCTCTGCGATGTAGGATTTGGTTTGACCCTGATTCTACATATCCATCATTTGGGTTTGAAGGGTTTGCATTTGTTGCATCAACATGTTTGTTTGATTCTGAGGCTGATGAGTAACAATATTCCTCTGTGTTGTAGTGGGTATGAGGCTGTGCCTCTATGTCCCTTGAGTAAGAACATAGGATTTCATCCTAGGGGATTGATATTGATTTCCCACCAAGTGATTTGTAAATGGGGGTACATGGGTAGCCCATGGTGGGTTTTGATGTGTTTTTTGTTGTGATTGAAACTGGGGTTGATACTGCTGGGGTAAATATTGCTGCTACTGAGGTTGGGGTTGAAACTAGGGTTGCTGTTGCTGGGGTTTGAATTGAGGCAATTGAAGCTGGGGTTGCTATTGCGGGGTTTGGAACTGAGGCAACTGAAGCTGGGGTTGTTGTTGCAGAGGTTGGGTTTGAGGCAACTGAAGCTGGGGTTGTTGCTACGGGGGTTGGAATTGAGGCAATTGAAGTTGGGGTTGTTGTTGTGCAGGTTGGATTGATGTTAGAATGGGAAAAGATGTAGCCTTGGGCGGGGCCTTGACTGTAAGTCGTTCCTGCAGAGATGGATCCTTGTGGGCATGAGGTGTTGATCCCAAGACTAGTGTGAATTGACTGTAGCAGCGACATTGTTTCAAAACAGTCAGAGTTTGGTTGGATGGAAGGCATAGCATGAGTTCTTGATTGTCCTGGCCATGAGACCAAAGGTGGAGGCATACTAGTGACCATGGGTGCACTTATTTGTGGGCCTGTCATGCTTTGAGTGGAAGATGTGCTGGCCTGGGTCAGGTCATTGGTTTAACTGGATATAGTCTGTGTCAATGTGGGTAATACCAATGGTGGAAAGATTTGAGACACAACAGGTAGTATCTGAGGAGGCTGAGTAGTGTTTTGACTTGCGAGAGGGTTTTTGGGCCATATAGTTGATACACTTAATTCAGCGGGGAGTTTGACTCCCTTCTTTATTAGCATGGCTAAGTAGCATTCAGGGTTCCTCTCTACAACAGTGTCAACTACTTTCGTGGAGTAAGCATCTTTCTCCACATCTTCAAGTTCTGCTTCTGTGATATCTTGGAAAAGAGCTACCCCACGGAGTTGGTCAATAAATAGAGCAGAACTGGTATTCACAAAAGGATCGTTCTCTTGCTCTGTTTCCCAAGCGGGCAATCTATTGATATATGACTCATCAGGTTGAGTTCTATCCTTAGACCTTGTGTAAGGGCCTCCATGAGGTGTTTGAGACATAGTGTGGTCCAAGATTTGTAACGTAAACAAGTGATATAAAGAAAACAAGGAAGAAGACCCTTTCTGAGGAAGTCCGAGTTATGTTTTGGACAAGGGTAATTCAAAGGATAGATTTTGATATAACTTGATCTCAAAGTGGTGATGAAAAAAGATAAGATTTGCCAACCTTTGCCTTGGACAAAGTCACTTTGATAAAGATGATGATGTTTGATATGATGAGATCAAGGTATTTTGAGTCTGAGCTTTCAAACTAACAGTGTTTTTGACAATAATCGTGCTTTACAGAGAAGGGATAATCTTTAATGTTTTGAGATTCACACAATGTTCTTTGCATTTTCCTAGGATAGACACTAGTTTTGGACACCAAATGAAGAATTCTTTCAAGGTTTTAGGTTGAAACAGGAATAATGTATCTCTAGTCAATTGCAATACAACTTCACTGATTGCGGTAAAGTAAACGGTTGATTGTGGTAGTTTATCACTGATTACGATAATAAACACTACAATTGCGACAATAAACAAGTTAATTGCGACAGACTTCCTTCAATTGTGGCACAATGCGGGAAATTGTGGTAAAAGAGGAACAATCTAAAAAAGACTAGGGGATAAGTATCACTGCTTGACAATTTTAGAATTTTTGGAACAATGCTTCTGATTTGCAAGACAATTGACGTTGACAACCCTAGACTTTAACACGTTTGACTAATTTTTGACAGTTTGGATGTTTTGTTTTGCATTTTCAGAAATTGATCAGAGAAAAAAAGCACAATAGACACTGTGTTTTGAAGAATGAAGACTGAAAATGTGTATGTTCTACAACTTTTTCAAGTTGCAAGGTTATCACGAGGTCTCAACAATGAATAGTCAGATTAATCTAGGTCAATGGTTTCAGAATACAATGTTATAGGCCCAAAGCTTGAATGTCCATTAGCTCACACAACAATTGTCATGCTACTAGGACACGAAGGTCCACGACGTAGGTGCCCATATTTTTGCCGTTTCCAGGTATTGTTGTCGTGAAGTGAAGATCTCTTTCACTACACAAATATCGTGGGACACATATGTTGGGAATCTTGGGGGGAAATTATGCAACCCCTTGCACTATAATAAGGTACTTGTTTGGAGGTAAAACGGGTTGGCCTCTAATTAATCAAGGTTGTAGTAAGGGTCAGTGGTGTCTCTCCAAACGATTTGTACGTGTGTGACTCACTTAAGAGCCTAGTTGATCACGCTAGCTCCTTAGGGTTATTCACCCGATCCAGACTATCACCAACATGCCTCGCCCAAGCTTGGCTAGATAAGATGGAACTTTGGTTCGCGCCTTGTTTATATACCGATCGGAAAGATTACCGGTTTAAGGTTGTTCTCCTAGGAAGAAGCGCATTCCCTGGACAAGTCTTTCTAAAAAAGTGTAAAGGTTTGTAATCTAACAGTTTGTGCAAGTGCACCCAAAACTCAAGACACAAGGTAAATCAATTAAGCTCCAAAGTTTGAAATGTGAACTAAGCTACACCACCATACAAGCACCAATGTTCAATTTTAAACCCAAAAATTAGGTGTTGATTACTTGTTCAATTTTAATGCACCGATTTGAGAGATTTTTTGCCTTTGTTCAATTTTAGTCCCCACGTCAATTTTAAGCCCAAATCCAAAATGTGAGATATGATATGTTTGGCAAGCACTGTTCGTTTTAAACCAAAATCGACAAATGAATTCCTTTTAGGTTGCTTTGTTTAGACAGGTTAGTATCGAAAAGGATTCTTGCAAAATGAGAGTATATGGAACTTTGAAACAATGAATGATTGATACTCACAATAACTTACTCTTCTTTGTTCTCAGTGATTCTCCTGGCCCTGCACAGAAAACCAAAAAATGTCAGTTTAGAAACAAATGGATAGATGATTTGGATCTGATATGTAATATTTCTTGCGATTGTGGCAAAGTACTGGCAAGTGTGGCAAATATCTGGCTATTGCGGCAAAGCACTATCAACTGCGGAGAAGTTCTATCGATTGCGGCACAAACCGGGCAATTGCGACAAAATAATGATGATTGCGGCACGGGTTAGGCAATTGCGGCAAAGTGCCAGAAGAAATAAGATAGAAAATGATAGAATAACACTGTGAAAGCTTGCAATCAATTGTGGTATTAAACCATTCGATTGTGGTAAAATACTAGCAACTGCGAAATAACACAAATATAAAAAAAGATAGATTTTTAGATTTGCGACCGTACGGCTGTGGTTGATCAATCTTGTTTGTCATCTGCAAGAGATATTTGGGTTGTTTGATTCACGTCGGGTTCACCAAAATGTAACGCCTCTTCTTCGATCATGATCTGTGGATTCCCAAGCTTTCCAAAGGCAAGGGTTAGTAGCAAAGGTTTCACAAATGATATAAATCAAGTACACAATAACTACTAAAATGAATAACCTACAATGTAATCAATAAAATGTACAAGCAAGAGAAAGGAAAACAAATAAATGCAAACCCCATGATGTTTGAAGCTTCTATTGTTTCTCTCTACTCCTTCTGAAACACTGTTCTTGATGCTCAGTATTGACGGGGCAGCGTCTATGACTTGAGAAGTGTCGAGAATTTGCTAATTTGAAATGAGCATGTGATCGCAAGATGGCTTGAATGCTAGAACCAAACTGACATAGTAATGGCGCATGAGAGCTTGAAATCCTGGATCCTTCAAATGGTTATGAAGGGTTTATTATGTAGGAATTGGTGATGATATGAACGGTTGAGATCAATCCCAGAGATAGGGAGATGAATGGTTGAGATTAAAAGGAACTGGAGAGGCCATCAGTAAACTCCACCTCTTCAATTGGTAAAGAAGAGAGAGTTTGGTTGATTGAAGAGCTAATTGTGAGTTACCTTTTTGACTGAAGAGGTGGGTGAAGTTACCCATGTGGACTGGAGAGATGGGTGGAGTAACCCATGTGATCTAATTGGAGTTATCTCTTTGAAGATAAATGAATATTTAATTCATTTATTTAATTATTGTTTTCAACAGGTGAGATAATTGAATTCTTTTTTATTAAGAATTGCTTTATTTGATGAAATTAAATTAATTTAATTGAAATTAATTTAATTGGAAGAATTTAATTATTAAGTTTAAATATTTGAATTTAAACTATAGGGAATTGAATTTAATTAATCAATTAATGGCAATTAATCAATTAAGGTTAATTAATTAAATAAAATTAATTATTTAATTAATTTTAAGAATTTGATTAGATGTTTTGGGGAATGAATTTTAAGAAAAATAGATGATTAATTAATGATTAAAAAACTATTAATTAATAGATGAAAATTAATGTTTTTAATGTAAAGTTGCAAGCCTGTCCATTTTAGGGTGTGTACAAGTTCCAATGAAGTATTATAATCACCAATTCTGCTCTACATCCAACAACCAATCAAGCCTCACAGCTTCCACACTTCTTTTCCCTTTCAATTACCTTCTCATCATACATCCATCTTTTAAAAAGAAAAGATCTCTCATATATACCTTATTACAATAATTGATTAGGTCGGCCAATTAAGCTTTCCCAATATACAAATAATTATTTAACCTCTTTCTAAGATACTTAAAGTACCTAAAAAAATTAAACATCAATTACAATACATTAGATATACTCCAAGATCGGTAATCCACGCTCACAATCCATAATACGAGCTACATCTCTGAAGTCAGCCACCAAATAGGTCTCCTCTAGAATACACGCCACAAATGACGTCACCAACATGCCCACAACTATCGATCAACAACGAACATTCCTCAATGTGTCTTTTGTCATCCCTTAAACTCGCATACCCTAAAACATCTTTGCCTGTAAGATATACCCAAAACACAGAGACCTAATCTGTCAAGCATCACTATCACAGTCCATAAACCATTCTTCACTAAAACATCTGTAACATCACCAATATGCAATCTTAAGCCAAGCGACCTTAGTAATAAGTTCATCATGTTAGAATAGTCCCAAAGGATAACTGAGAGGGGGGGGGGGGGGG
>MU226434.1:688509-705174 GCA_018584345.1 Thuja plicata
ATATATATAATCTTGCCTTCAGACTTGGGGGGCAAGGTTGCATGTACTTTCTTTCTCTCTTTTGTTTAAGGATCTAATTTCCTTAGTATAGTGGTATTTGTTTATTATGTGACATTATCTTTCTATAAAGAATTGTTTGTTTTTATTCAAATTTTCTCTTATATAAGGGGTGTGAATCCTTGATTGTCACCTCTTCTTTATTTGCAAAACTATGTTCATTATAAGCATATTCCCTTACTTTGTGTTTAAAAGTTTATAATCCTTCATCAGGAATCCCTATTTCACCTAGCGATAGGGAGCTAAATGGAGGCATTCTTGTTCTCTTTCCTCTCTGTCTTGAAGATGTTATTTTTGTTCAAGCACTACTTTTGAAGGTAGTTGTTTTTCAACAATATCTCTTCCTTTCAAGGGTCTCTTCTCACAAGCCAAATAATCTTTCACAATTATCTATTTTCTTAGCCTATAAGATCTAACATTCTTAGCTAAGTTTATGGCATACATTTTTGTTTTAAGTATGTCTCTTTGTTGTTAGAAGTAGGTATCATTTATTCTCTCCCTTTGAAGTAGGTATCCATTCATGAGGTGCACATAGGGAAATTTTCCAGTACAAATGAGTTTTTAGATAAAATTGACTAGCATGGCATACAACCTACTAGAAATTTGAATCCTATCTTTTGTGTGGTCCACAATAAGATATACAATCTTACTGGGCATGGCGGTCACACTTTGTGTGGTTCACGATAAGAGACAATCTTACTGGGCAAGGTAATCACCTCTCTCTCTCTCTCTCTCTCTCTCTCTCTCTCTCTCTGCTATCATGGTTAAGCTACTAGGTTAAATCATGGAGCTGGTACCATCATTGGTGATGGTCTTGTTTTTCCTATGTGATCACTTGTGCTCTTGCAATAGCTTTTAAGACATGATATTAGTGGCCGAGACATTTCTGATCGAGGTCTCTTTCACTATTTGATTTGGAGTTATGTTTTAGTACTAACCCATTTTTTTCATGTCTCTGGTCTTTGCTTTTCCTTTTTACTTTTTCTTTCTTTTCACACCCTTGTGCATGGATGTGGAGTTATGATCCTTAGTTTTGTTTCTTATGCCCTTAGATTTGGTGATGTCTTATCTCTTCGCAATTCAATGCAGTCACATTTCTCTCTCTTTCTTCTATCTCTTTGTTTTCATAAGCAGGAGCTTGTCTCATACTCCTACTAAAGTGGGGGGTAAATGTATATTTCTAAAAAGTAAGCACTTTCTTTTGTGTTCCTTTTGTTACCATTTTAGCCCTCTTTAGTGTGTTCCTTATGTTAGGACCTTACATTGCATTTAATTGCATACATAATTTAAATCAAGGTCTTTCCTTGCCCTTCAATCTTTCTCAAAAATCTAAGATTGCCTCTAGTTCCTATGCACAATTTCCCATTTATCCATCCATTCACAGAATTAATTTCCCTTTTGAGCCACATTTCAAGATTCGGATGCATTTATGAATAATTTTCCCGCTTGCATTTTTGTTTTTCTTGTAACCACTTAAGACCTCTTTAATCCCACAAATTTAGCTCAAAATTTACATCTTCCGGGTCTGGGTCGAACTTGGTTCAACCTATACCGGTATAAGTTGAACCAATTTTGACCTATACCAGGTATAGGTTGAACCAATTTCAACCTATACCTCAGGGGTTAAATTTTGGCAGGTTTCAAATCCAATGCATTGTATTTTCATTTTCCCTGTTAGTGGGGTCGGACTTTGTGAATTTGGACCCCGAAATCTCTATAAAAAGAGGTCTCTTTCCTTGACTTTTCCATCAATTACACATGTATGAAATCTATTCTAGACATATACATGCATGTGATTATCCACTCTCAAGTAATCAAGCGAGCTATTGTGCATTCAAGGAGTTCAAGCAAGCAAATATTCATTAAAGGCATTCTTCCATCTTTCTTGCATTTCCTTCCATAGATCTAGCTACTTTCTCCATAGGAAGCAAAGGAGTTAGTCATCGAGGGAGGAGATCTACATTCATCCATTCAAGTCTTCCTCTTCTTTTTCAATCAAATATTCAAGCGAATTACAAGCATCTACTACATGAGGTTTTGTCTTACATAATTTCCTTTTGATTTTTGTGTTGAGTCAAGGCTATTGCATTAATATATTTGATCTCATACTAAGCATAATTGCATCTACATGGTATGCTAAATTTGCATTTTTAGACTTAATCCAGTCTATATGATAGCATTTCCTTTATTTCAATTCAAGGTTAATTCATAAACAAGGGCTTGACCAAGGCAAACCCCTCCCCCAACAATTTCCCCTTCTCTCTTGCGTGCAAGTGCAGGTCCAAAGTGCAAGTATGACTATAGATCTGAGAAGCCAATTTGAAGATATTTATGTTGAAGATATTATATTTTCTATTAGTATATGCAAGGAAAAACATGATAAACACCATTGGTTTATACAACACCGATAGACAGGGCACAACACTATCTAACGCCAAGATTACCGATATTGCCAAGTACAAAGCATCCCGACGCAACACTATTCAGTGTTACCCGATGACAGAAAGGACAAAGGAACCCGATGAGTAACCAATAGTGCAACCCGACGAAAAAATCAAAGAGTGGAACCTGATGATGAAGGGAACCCGATGATCAGCTCAAAGAAGGAACACTGACAGACTTTCAGTTCACACCGATGATCAAGAACCGGCAGTCAGTTACATCCCGCAAAAGTAGATCTAAATTTCCACGTCAGATAAATCACTGAAGTTTTATATTTAGCTTCTTGATTTGTTTTAAAACCATTAAGTGAGGGAAAAGAAATGTAATTATTATTGCTTTTATCAGTTTAACTGATTTAAAACATGCAAACTAAAGGACCAAGGTCAAGTTGTATACCTTGGATCTAGAGTTAACATTGTAATGCACGATTCTAAAATAGGTCTAATAACTTGTATAAATAGATGCTCAATCAATTGTGAACATGTTGTTCGATCGTGATTGTAGCCACTAAGAGCATCTAAGGATCAGATAAGAGAATTCATGTAGAAGAACAAAAAATGATCAAATCAGTTTTCAAGAACAGAACCAAGACTACCAACGAGAAGGAAAAGGTATTAATCAACCACTATAGGTAATATTCATATATTGTAAGATTTAATGGATTTGTAATCAGCAATTATAGATTGCATACAGTTAGGTCAAACATATTGTACACATTCTAACAAGTGGGGTGCACTTAATAAATCCTTTCAAGGAAGGTGGATTTAACAGTCCTATTGTAAATATCTTAACTGCGTGCACACTTAACAGTGTTGCTAAAGCTCTTAACATAGTAGATCCTAACAGGTCTCCACAGTAATACTCCTAACAGGGTAGATCATCAGAAGTGATCAAATTGTAAGCCTTAACTGGCTCCCTTCCATTTTGTAGATAGTGAAGTTTTGTGGGTGTCATCCCCACCACAGTTTTTACTTCCTAACAGGAGTTTTCTGCGATATCATATCTTGTTTTATGTGTCTATTACTTTCATGAATGTTTCTATGAATGTTTTTGATTAAGGTAAAATCAAGTTTTGAAAGGACCCCGAAACCTTGTACAAAAGAGAGCTAAAGATAAGCAAGAGCAGCCATTACAGACATGGAAATCCTGTTACGAACAATGTTTCTATGAATGTTGCATACAATTAAGTTTATGAATTAATACTACATGCATAAGAAAGAACATCAAATTTGGTTGGTAATACAATAAAGACTGATTACTAATGATGAAAGGTGAAAAGTGTTAAAAGTTTTAGAGGTACTGATTCACCCCTCCCCTCTTAGTACTACTTCCCATTAATCCCAACAATTGGTATCAGAGTTTGGGTCTCTTCTTGGAAAGATTAAAGGCTTAAGAGAAAATATCATACAATAGAGAAGTACAAACTTGATAAAAATATTGAGAATAAAAAGCTTGAAATTCAGATTTTCTATGAACAGTATAAAGAAGCTAGAATCAACATGAGACAGATGCTGGATGAAATAAAGACTATGACATCTCATAGTAATGAGACAAATTATCATGAGGAAGAGATCCCATATTTCTTTGAGTCTTTAGGATCAAATACAAGCAAGGCATCAGATACATCAGAAGAAAGCATCAAAAGCTTAACTGAAATAAATCTACATCTGGCTGGACAAGTCAAATCTCTGCAAATCGGTCAAGAGACACAGATATTAAGGATGATTGATGTCATGAACAATACAAGGCAAGCTGAACAAGATAGAACACTAGCTATTGATGATAGAAGAAAGATCACTGAAAAGCTACAAGAAAAGGAGTCTGAGATACAAAGACTTACAGAGCATCACCATGAGGTTACAAATCAGATTATTCTTATGAGTCAAGAAGCAAACAAAATGAATATGGAACTCATTGAAAGACTATGGATTATCTATGAGCTAAGAGAAGAGAATGAAAAACTAAAGCATGAGGTTAGAATTCAACAACAACATAATGACATGATTAAGAGAGCTAAAGAGAGTACAAAAAGGATGGATGAATTCTTGAATGCACAAAGAAGACCCAACACCAACACTAGACTAGGGTACTCCAAGCATGGAGAGTCATCAAATAAAGCTGATCCAAAAGATGCCTACATCAATCCTAGACCAAGGAAGCTAACATGAAATCACTGTGGAAAGCAAGGCCACACCTCAAATGTCTGCAGTAGCAAAGAAAAAGGTATTCATAAATCCACATTTACATTCATAGGACATTGTTATAATTGCAGCAAGAAAGGGCATAAAGAATATGAATATAAATCAAAGGTGAATGAACCAAAGAAGGAAACCTATATGGACAAGTACTTTCCCATCTGAAAAATGCATGGGCACACATCTCTTAAATGCAGGAAGAAGAGAATTGAAGCATGGAAACCCAAAAATCAAGAAAATGCATATAAACCGAGCAGAGTCGGTAATTCATATGTTTGGGACTACAATACATGGATTAACTGCACAATATGTGGTAGATATGGCCAAATTGCTGCAAACTGCATGAGAACATGGACCAAAAGGTCTAGAGGCTGGAGAAACCCGATAATGGCATGTTTGCACCGTCATAAGGTTGGACATTTAAAGGACTGCAGAGACTGAATAACAGAAAACACCACTTTTGAAAATGGTAACACCATTGAAGATATCAATAAAATGAGAAAGAAGATGTGGAGGAAAGCTTCAACCATTAAGGAAGTTGGACCAAGAAATGTAGTAGGTGACACCTCATCCCATGGATTTGGTGACATCACCACCCCCAACTAAAAGATGAACAAGTATGGAACTACACTACACCAAGTCTTATTTTGCATCAGTTCCATTATACAAATTGATAGATAGTCAAAATCTGCATGAATAAAGATGCATATTATGTTACTTGTTACAATTCTGAGAAAACAACCCCGTCGGTAAACACATACCAAAAATCATTGGTGAACATAAAAGGATGAGCTGACTACACTTGCCAAGAATCGTCAGTTAATACATAAAAAGGCTAAGTTGCTAATGTAACCCAACACCCGTCGGTAAGGAAGCAAAGTTACAATGTTGTCTTGACACTACACCGAGATCCGTCGGTGAAAGAAAAAATCTTAATAGATATCCCAAGCATCCTGTCAACACCAATAATGTTATTTGAGAGTCTTCCCGAAGAACTTCGTCTTCATGACTCGACGAGTTGTTGAGAATTTATGACAGACTTAGGGCAAAAGTCTATAAATACTTGATGGAAGCACTTCATTCTTCACACGTGATTTGAGAAAACAGAGCAGAGTGAAAATAGAGCAGTGAGAAGAGCATCCTCGACTTGATCCAACACACTCCAAACAGATCACTCACAAGTTACACGGATCAAAGTAAGTACCAAGCGTATTGAAGAACTCTGTTATTATTTTTGAAAAAGCCCTAAATTTGAAACACAATGGCAACGACTTCAAGAACAGTAAAATTGAAGAGTGATAAGAAGAATTTCGTTAAGTTGATAAAGAATAGCACTTGTGTGGAACCTAAATACAAGATATGCCCAGAGATTGCATTGCAACCTGATGATTCTGGCACATTTTTGAAAATTTTGCCTAGGTTTTTGCTGATAGAAGATGTTAGATCGTATATTCACTACAAGATCTCAGAGATTGGTGATCTGGAGATAGATCAAGCTTATAAGAAGCTAAGCGATGAACAAGGGAACCTAAAGGAAGAACACACGCATCTGCAAGTAAAAGGGATAAAAAATTCCCTATATTTCCTGAGGGTTTTCAAAATTGACTGGATTAGGTTGGTACTATGTAGATTGCACGATCAGAAGTTATGGTTGGATGAACCCAAGCAGATTATAAAGGATGTGTTACATGTTGTAACAGGTTACCCTATTACTGACAAACCAAAATCACACAAGCATCCCTCTCGACCAGAAGCTGAAAAAATCACCAATGTTGTATGGGATAACCGAGGACTTAAGGTGAACACCATCACCAACGAGGAACTGAGGCTCGGTGCATGTGTGATAGGTTATAAAATCTTTTAGGCTAGCAGGATAAACAAACTAGCATCAAAAGCAGTAAGCACAACTTACAAGATTGTCACGAAGGGAATACAAATGGATCTATGTGAGATCCCGCTGAAACAACTTGATGAGAATATGAAAACAATCAGCTCTTCCAAGACAAACACATGTAAGTTCAGCTCACTTATAATGTGCATATTCTTTTATTTTCAAGAATACTTTCCTTCAGTTGGCAAAGTGAAGTGGGACACCACCAAGCTAGTCACATTGTAGATAAGTGACTATATCAAGTCACTAGGTGACAACTTTGATTCAGTGATGACTGAATACTTCCTTGACTTCAAGTGAAAGATGATGGAGAGAGTGAGGATCCCTGAAAATTTGATTGAAAAGCATAGGGATTAAATATGTTTTATGGTGGATTCAATTTTCACTCACATTAAACCAGTTGTACCAAGAATAGCCTGGTTACCACCTCTTGACTATGAGATTAACATAGATCAAGCAACAAATGCAATTGATGCATTGTTGAATGAACCACTTGACAGTAAGCAACCAAGATTTGGAACATTTGAAGAGGCAAAGTCTAAGATAAAAATAGGCCTAGTCATCAAGAAGACTGTCAACATACAAGAAAAAAAAGATGGTGAAGAATCTTGAGAAGATGCTATCGGTAAATGAGGAGGAGAAAGAACAAACAGAGGAAACCAAGGAACAGGGCACCATCGGTGAAGAGCAAGATGAGCAAGAATCAGATTTTGAGGCCACTGAGTCTGATGTACCTCCACCTCCTACCAAGAAACCAAGGACCACAGTAGCTAAGAGGACAAGGAGCCAAACTGCAAAGAATGATAAAACACCTCTTAAGAAAGGTCAAGTGAGGACCTGTAAGAGGAAGCAGCAAAAAGAGAAGAAAACACCTACAAAAAAGAGGAGAAGATTGGTCAGGACCAAAGCTGATATTGAAGATTCAAAACAGGATGAGCCTGGGGTAGAAAACAAAAACTTAACCCCAAGAATAATTGATGAGACTGCTGACTCAATTGCTATAACAGGTACCATGACTGATAGGAAAATCAGACAATGGGTAAAGCTGGAGCCCAAGGACAAAAATAAAATAGAAGATGCAATAATTAGGGCTGTGGTAAACTTAAAATATGTACCAGTTGAGTTTGGTAACAAATTACCCAAACCACTGAGTGAAACAATATCAACATGATGGTCTTATGCTTTGAACTTTTAAAAGGAAGCAAGGGAGAGGGTACTTGTAAGACTCATGCCTCCTGAATCCAAAATGGAAGAAATAAAAGAAATGATGAAAAAGAATTCTAGTAAATTTGTGGCTAAGCTAAGAGCCTACAAGGTGCTACAAGGGAAGTTCTTAGATCTTGATAGCATGACAGATGCTAAATGGAGACAAATTCTAGATCTACTTGCAGAATCAACAAGTTGTCAGAATCAATTACTTCTCACCGAAACACCTCATATAGAGGAGCATAAAGATAAAGCAAGTCCAGGGCACATTGCTTTGGATAATGTGGAGAATAATGAGCACATTGACTTAGATAAAGTCATGGATGATCTTGACATTCAATATATCACTCACTATGATTTGGATAAGGATCCACATAAGGAAGATGATGTCATATTCATATCTCTTAAGGATCAACAAAAGCAACAAGAATTGGAGACACAAGGAAATAAGGACATGGATTTTGATGATGAGACATCGCCAGACACTTCCATAATTGACATAACAAGACTAGACCCTGCAGACAAATCCAAAAGGATGAAGATGTCACTCATCAACAAGCTCAAACTGATGAGCAGGACACAAATCTAGATGCAGCAGAGGTGGGCACATAGAACAATATGCCACTATTGATGAAGGCCATCAATCTGCTAGAAGGAAATGAAGAATCTATTGTAGTAGATACAAGCATACCCGAAGACAAGGGTGATGTAGAAACAAAGGATACAACAAATGAATCAAAAGATACAACTACAGAACAAGCTGCTACCGATGATTAGCAAGACAATTCTACTGATCAGAATAAAGAAGGATAAAAACAAGTAGCAGGGGAAAAGCATAAGGAGAAGAGTGAAGAAGCAAAGGCAGATGAAGCACAAAAGAAAACTGAAGAAAAATCTGCTGAAACACCCAAGGTTGATGAAGAGACATCTTCACCTAACCGACAAGTTAACCCTGAGTAGAAGGCACAAGAGGTTTCATCTACAAAGGCTTCACCAATCGCCTCAGAGAAAACAAATGAACTAGCAATGGTAGTTCATACATCTGCTTCTACACAAATCTCAAGGAAGAAGAAGAGGAAGAACAAAAATCCAGTCACTCTGGATGAAATAATTGAGATTCCAGTATGTGATCCTAGAACATTGGATCCTACTGAGTTGACAAAGTATGCTAGACTTTATGAAAGGAAAGCTATGCAGGATAAACTGAGAAAAGCCACAAAGAAAGAAAAGGTACTTGAATTTGCAAAAGGAATCCTTCAACAAATTGTACCTGATACAGATGTTGATAAAAAAGCTCCCTTGTTTGGTCAATTAGTGGTTCTCACCAATGCTATCACATCTCAAAATATAGATGTTGAAAAGGCTAAGGAAACTAGACTTAAAAAGAAATATGAATTCAAGTTAGCAGAGAAGATAAGACAAGAAGTGGCACTGCAAAAGGTAAAGCTATCTGAATTGGTAAGCGCAATAGACTCATAATTTCAGAAGCTATACCCTTGATACAAAAATTATGCACATTGGATCAACTCACAAAGGAGTATACCGATAAGATAGCACAAATTGATGTTGATTCTCAAGAGAGTGCACAAGGTCTCACAGATAGTGAAGAGGCAATCAAATTGCACAATGAACAACTCAAGCAAGCTAGGAAGGTGAGACAAGATATTTAGATTGTAGAAACAAAGTTCAGAGATGAGGTGAATGAGCTACAAGCTCAACTTTTGCCAACTCTCACATTACTGCAACAACATATGCCAGAAGAAAGAACACCCATTGCAACCCCAGAAATGTCTGTCCTAGACAACATTTATGATATGCATGCCAGGATTGAGCTAGAGCACATGGCATTAGAACTCCTCAAAGAAAAATGGGAGAAAATGATAGAAGATATCAAGAACACTCACTCCCACATTCTTGACACTCTGTAAGTTACACATTTTTTAACAACTTATAAGTTGTACATTTTTTTCATGATTATCAAAAAAGGGGGAAATGATATTTACAGTCAGTTAGTAAAAGGGGGAATGAAAGGAGGAAATGCTATGTACATTTAGTCATTTAAATGAGGAAAGAACAAAAAGGGGAATGTATAGTACAAAGGAAAGTATACATGTACATATACTTATACTATAGCAATGCATACAATTAGGGGGAGGCATATAATGACAAGGATATATATACACGATGTACATATTAAACACTTTAGTATTGTGCACATATCATTTTTTGATACTAATGTCAAAGGGGGAGATTGAAGACATTATATTTTTCCATTAGTATATGCAAGGAAAAACACGATAAACCCCATCAGTTTATACTACACGGACAGACATGGCACAACACTACCCGATGCCAAGGTTACCAATATTGCCAAGTACAAAGCATCCCAACGCAACACTATTCAATGTTACCCGATGATAGAAAGGACAAAGGAACCCAACGAGTAACCAATAGTGCAACCCGATGAATTAGTCAAAGAGTGGAACCCGACAGATGAAGGGAACCTGACGATTAGTTCAAAGAAGGAACACCAACAGACTTTCAGTTCACACCGATGATCAAGAACCGACAGTCAGTTACATCCCGCAAAAAGTGGATCTGAATTTCCACGTCAGATAAATCACTAAAGTTTTATGTTTAGCTTCTTGATTTGTTTTAAAACCATTACGTGGGGGAAAAGAAATGTAATTATTATTATTTTTATCAGTTTAACTAATTTAAAACATGCAAACTAAAGGATCAAGTTCAAGTTGTATACCTTGGATCTAGAGTTAACATTGTAATGCATGATTCTAAAATAGGTCAAATAACTTGTATAAATAGATGCTCAATCAATTGTGAACATTTTTTTGATGATGATTGTAGCTACTGAGAGCATCTAAGGATTAGACAAGAGAATTCGTGCAGAAGAACAGAAAAGGATCAAATCAATTTTCAAGAACATAACCAAGGCTATCGACGAGCGGGAAAAGGTATTAATCAATCACTATAGGTGATATTCATATACTGTAAGCTTTAATGGATATGTAATCAGAAATTATAGATTGCATACAGTCAATTCAAAGATATTTTACACATTCTAACAAGTGGGGTACACTTAAGAAATCATTTCAAGGAAGGTGGATTTAACAGTCCTATTGTAAATCTCTTAACCGCGTGCACACTTAACAGTGTTGCTAAAGCTCTTAACAGAGTAGATCCTAATAGGTCTCCATAGTAATACACCTAACAGGGTAGATCATCATAAGTGATTAAATTATATGCCTTAACCAGCTCCCTTCCATTCTGCAGATAGTGAATTTTTGTGGGTGTCATCCCCACCGCAGTTTTTACTTCCTAACAGGAGTTTTCTGTGATATCATATCTTGTGTTATGTGTCTATTACTTTCATGAATGTTTCTATGAATGTTTCATACAATTAAGTTTATGAATTAATACTACATGCATAAGAAAGAACACCAGATTTGGTCGGTCATACAATAAAGATTAATTACTAATGATGAAAGGTGAAAAGTGTTAAAAGTTTTAGAGGTACTGATTCACCCCTCCTCTCTCAGTAATACTTCCCATTAATCCCAACAATTTCTAGATCCACTTTTCTATTTTAGATTCTGACAGTATTAGGTATAGGTTGAACCTTCGACCTATACCCAAGTATTCTGAGTGCAGATCCTATTACAGAGTCAAAAAGACAATCAGAAGACTTTACCATATCAACTTTATATTTCTTAATTTGGACATCTTAGGTACATTTCAAACATTTAACCTATAATTGGGTATAGGTCGAACCATTTTTGACATGTTCCTAGAGAAGAATAGAGAGTTGCAGGTTTTAGAGTTGTGGGTTACAGATAGCTAGATTAAGGTATCAGGTCATTCTGAGATTTTGTCAGTTAGAAAATCAGCCTCCAAATACCTTCTTCTTCTTCCATTTTTAGGAGCACAATATTCTTTCTTTTATATCTTGCATCTAATTTGATACATTAGATCAGATATGCTATTACACTTTGCTATTATATCTTCTTTTCACTATAAGAATAAGATCTCTTGCCTTCTTTTTCTATATATCATAAGGAATGCCCTAAATCCTTCTCTTAGCTAGATCTTGCATTTGTATCCCTTTATTCTTTTGGATTGCACAAATCAGATTTGACTTAAGGACCAGATTTTGGGTCATTCCAATGTATGTGTAATTCAGTTGTCTACCCTTGATCACCATTTTACCCTATACATGAGGATCATATGTTGTTAATATGAATTATTTATATTATAACTAAGTGTCTACTTGATTCATTCAATCAGTCTTCTAGTGTATCTCATTATTGATTTCTTGGAATTGCAAGAATGATTTGGTACATTATCCCACATATATATAGATTAAGAATAAAAAATGTGCACATTAAAATTGAATTGTTGTCACATCTCATTTAATTAGCCTAGCTTAATTAGTGAATTATTATTTTCTAATTAATTATTTAAAAGTAATTAGGAAAAAACATCTTGGTTATGTTAAGTGTATTTTGGAGTATAATTAATAATGATCAATGATGACAATGACTAATTAAATGTTTTGTTTCCATAAGTGTGTAAAACATTGTTTGTATTTGCTTAGGTTGGAGTAGGAGTATCATCGAGGAAAATATTTTCATTGTGGAGGTAACTTGCCATAATGGAATCATACACATCCACTTAGGCTCATGTAGTTAGGTTGTGTATTGCATGCAAAAGATCAAGGATAAGATCTTGTTACGATGTTTTTGTTGGTATTATTTATTCATCCTCTTGAATGTCTAGTTGTTATAGAAAGATGTATGGGATAGTTTATAGTGTAAACATTGTTGTTGGTTTACATTCTTAAGTGCATTGCTTGGGTTGATACACACTCTCTTCTATAATATCTGTGATTAATAGATTCACACAATTGTTGTGTGATCATGCTAGTTTGTTAGTGATACAATTAGTACCTTAGATTCCATCATGCATGTTGGCCACCTACTTCTATATCCTTTGAGATGTGTTGGATTCCTTTATTGGAGTACCATGGGGAATTGGATGCTTTGATCCTCTAGTCGAGGTTGAGAGGGAAAATGATTATGGGAAGGATGATTCTAGAATCCTAATGAGAAAGGGGAGTGAAGTTGTGGAATAGGTCGAAGATATGCTAAAATGGGAAAGTTAATATCTCAACAAATAAAACTAGAAAAGGTAGAGTTGGGAGGAAAAATATACCAAGAAGAGAAACTCTCAAACTTTGAAAAAAGCACAGTCCTAAAAAAATTGAGCATAAAACCTCCATAATTAGGATTTTTTGGAATATTGGTATCTTTCAGCATATGTAGGCACATGGGGAAAGATGGAGAGCAATAATTATGCATTTTATGAGAAAAGGACATACATTAGGGAAGTTTCTTAGATTGGTTACAACTTGTGGGGTAAATAAAGACAAAATGCTTAAGAGGGCCCATGATTGAAGCATAATTAAACATATTTAAAAGGGTTCAAATTATTCTCATGGTATTTTCACAAGCCTCCATAATCCCATCCTTCCACCCACCTAATGGGCACACACTAATCCATCCATCCCTTTTGTTCAAACCAAATCATCATCATGTTTTGATCAAATTATCATCTCATCCAATTTTTTACCTAATCACCCCACATCCTTCAATTAACCTACCTCTGAGTCCATTTTACTTGGAAAGACCCTATGATTAGCTCCAGCTTAACAATCACTAAAGCTCATGCAAAAACATCAAGTGAGAACAACACTAGCAACATTTTCCATATGAAGTAGCTATTACGTTGGCATGAGAGTAGATAGGGAGTGGATTAAAAGTATGCCAAGTGGTAAATTTAATATCCTAACAAGGACAATTAATAAAAATAGAGTTGGGATAGAAAGCATATTGAGAATGGAAACTCTAAAACTTTGACATAAGCATAGTCCTTCAAAATTTGAACATAAAACCTCCACACATGAACTCGTGTTTTTAATGAAATTCTCAACATATTATAAGCATATGGAAAATATGGTGAACTACATTTATACAACTTATGACCAAAAATATGTTGATTAGGGAAGTTTCTTAAATTGGTTATGGTTGATGGGCTAAACAAGGCCATAATGCATAAGAGGGCCAAGATTCAAGCACAATTGGATGTAGTCAAATGGGTGCCCATATGTCCCATGAAGTGTTTGCATGCCTCCATACTCACATCATTCCACCAATGTATTGGTCCCATCACAATTCATCCATCACTTCTACCCAACCTAAATAACCATTCCACATGCATCCATCACCACATGCTTCTCATCCAACTTTTTACATAACCACCACACATCCTTCATCCAAGCTATATCCCACTCCATTTTCCTTGGAAAGAATTCAAAAAACATCCAATAAACAAAACACTAGTCATGTGATCCACATGAAGTAGCTATTTAAAATGAGATATTATTATCTTAGCATGGAAGTGGATGCTTCAATTCAAAAGAAAAATATTTTTAAAAAAATCAAAATAATAAAGAGAAACAAGTGCCTAGTGATAAAAACCATTCCTATGATTCTTTGTTTATGTGCCAGGTTGAAATCTAACTTGTGGATTTCATGTGAAAATCCATATTTTATGTGTAACATGCATTTAGGGACAAGCTTCTCCCATCCACTCATTTCATACACCCTTTGTATCCATTAATCATTCATCCACATCTACCTCATATCTAGTAATTGATGGAGTACAATATCACTGAGAGGGGGCTGAATCAGTGATATAAAATAAACTATTAATTTTTAAAGCCACATTTACACAATAAATCTAAAAAACAACGGAGACAACAAAACAAAGATAATACATGTACATGAAATTGTAACACGATATGTCCTAAGTGGAAACCCTCTTGGGGAATAAAAATACTCAAAGTGCCTCACTAGATTAATTTGGAAATATCTTTTTACAATGCCTCACTGACAATGCTATCTCACTAATATTCTTTTTATGCCTCATTGGCATTACACTTTTCTACAACTTTCCATGCATACAAAGTCAGAAAATCTGATCTTGCATAATCACTACAACCTTATACCATACATCAATGAACACAAATGAGACTTTGTGTTGAACAATACATAATATAAGATTATAAGTTAGTATAACCTAATCATGTATTTATGATCAGTATATCTAATTGTGCACAAGTAACAAAATGTATTTCATCAATATTGAAAACACCCTCTCTGTCTGCAAATCTCAACATCCTTCACTGCTAGTATGTATATGACATTATAAAACTAATTAAATGAACCAAAACTAGTCATAGGAACTGAATAAAACTATCCGAGAATCATTCATCCAATTAGGTATGTTCTATGTCTTTCAATATGTATATACACGATTCTTATTTATCCTATAATAATAATGCCTTAATATTCCTCAAAATCTCTTTAACAAATATAATGTTTAAGTTATGTTCTGAAAACCAGTAATCAAATTTATTTATGTCCATAATTATCCTTGATCAAAATAAATGCTATGTTATGTATGTCTCTGCTCAAAATAACCATATCATATATGCTCTTAATCTTTTTAAGAAAACAAATTCACTTAAAAAATAATAACTTAAATCATAAACTGAAACATATAGTTGAATCTCAAACTATACAAAATAGATGCAATTGATTTTCAAATTGATTTCCACAAGTTTCACATACCTTAATCTCTGCTATGTATACTTTAAAAACTTTCTTAATCAAACACTGGTTAAACAAAAAACCAAACCTCATAACCAAATTTGAGTTTAATAGTAACAAAGATAACAATTTGATAAAACATGTATGAAAAGATCAAAGATTCCCAACATCAACAGAATGATCATAGACATGCATAAAGGCCAACATTACTGAGGGTAAAATAAAACCCATTATACATTCTCGAAACCTACTGTAAAGGTTGGAAATCGTGGCGTGAAGGGGGTTTGATTGTTAATTGTTGTTTAGAGTATGTTGATTTCCTTAACTTTACTTTATATTTAATTGAATTGTATTGATTGTATATTGTAATTGTGATTAGGGAGAAGATAAGATGTTTCTCTTTTATTCCCAAATGCACAAATGGAATATCCAAGTTGATCAACCCAAGAGAAGGGTTAGTGCCCAAATGAATCAACTATTTGGAAAGGAGAATAGCAAGAGAGATACCTTAAATTCTGTTAATTATATGTATAGAAATGATATATGATAGTAATTGAAGAAATAGGATAAATGCACTAACCTTGAAATATTGCAGATCAAAGAATTCTATTTTCTAAGGTCTGTAGACTGTTTCTGGAAAAACTGATAGTTGATCCCGTACTAGAACGCAGAGACGAACAAAACCCAGAAATATTTTTCCGTTCTAATGTCATCTTATGAAAAAGGTCAACCTTGACCCACAAATGTCAACCCTGACCCAATAATGTCGACCCTGACCTGCATAGGTCTGACAGAAAATCTATTCGCGTTGTCCGAAAGAAAGCCAAAAAGGGTATCCAGATCTGGTCTCAAATCAATTGTTTTGAACCTAGACCTACAAGAAAAAGGGGATTGTCTATTGTGGGGGAGGGGTTTGCCTTGTTCAAACCCCGGTTTTGGAATTAACATCAAATATATGTAATTGAAATTGCAGAAATGGACAAAGTAAATGCATAAATTCACCTTGCTTGAAAAAGTCCTTATGGGGGATTCAAATCCTTGAATCCACAAGTATGCTTGAAAATGTAGAATGTAGAAAGGTAGGATGTCTTCAATCTCTTGCTTGTGGATCTCCAACACCAAGTCTTGAATGGGTTCTTGAATTTGGAATAGGCTTGGAAGAAGGTGGATGGAGAGATCACCAAAA